>MU228015.1:1435589-1458197 GCA_018584345.1 Thuja plicata
TATATATATATATATATATTCTACTATTGTTCCAATACAAAATTAAAAAATGCTTTTATTTTGCCTAAGTGACAATATGGTTTAAATTTTAACAACTAGTTGAAAACAAAGAAAAGGAAAGCTATGGAATATCCCTTCTAACAAGAAACTAGTTACATAAAAATAACTCATCCTTGTTGTTACAAAATCAGCTTTTTAATTTTCTTTCTAATTAAAACAGAACTCTTAAAACTTGCACTTTAACATCAAATGTAAATTTTATATTTAATCTAAGAGGGTTTAATCATTCAAATGCAAGAATTTAAATAACATTTCTAAATTTATTTCTTAAAACAATACTGAATTTACACTTGAAGTTTCCAAAATAGAATTTACAAAAATATCTCTAGTTTCTACAATAATTTTTGAAAAAAAATAAAATCAGCTATTATTTTTCTCTCTTTTACCACAATGGTTTGATAGAGAGGCTATTACAAACACTTAGGGTGCATTTAAACAAAATCTTCCATTCCTAAAATTTTCCCTTCTATTCACCAAGATTCCTAGACCTCAATATAAAATTTGAGCTTGACTATGGGATGCTCACCTCCCAGCCTAGGCCTCAAAGAGGCCACCCACAAGATCGGGGAACCAAGTTTGGACGGGTGAAAATATTTTAAAACAACATTTACATTTCAATAAAACTCACAAAATACTCCCAACCAAAGCTTCAGAATGGGTTTCACAAAGACCCTAAAAATGGGGTGAAGGTGGACCAAGTAGTGTATGAGGACAATGCCCAAAATAACAAGAATCACAATGTCTTCTCAAGGCTTTTAAAAATTATCATAAAACTCCTCATTTCACATTTATAACCCTTATGACCCCAAATGAAACAAGCCAAAAGCACCACCCTTATGACCCCCAAATGCATAAGCAAAAATGTGGCATCATGGAGCCCATACTCTATGTTTTTTTTTTCTCTTCTCCATGAGGAGAGAATCTCAACCCAAGGGCTGTCCAAAAAAAACCCTTCAACCCCAAGGTTACTTTTCCCTCCCAAGGGTGAGTGTGCCTTGAGACTTCCATACAAAACACATACAACCAACACAGGAAAATACATCACAATAAGAGATACATTCATGACTTCCATTTCACTTACAATCAAGCTACACTATCATACTTCAACAATTTTACATATTACAAGCATGAGAAACAAAGAAGTAGAGAAGCACCAACCTATATCCAAGATTAAGGCAAGAGTGTTGAAGAAGAGCTAATTTTCCAAGTCCCTTTTTTCAATCTTTCCTAATTCTAGTAAGTCTCTAAGATAGAGAGTGGGTGTTCAAACTCTCAATCTTGGAGGGTCTCCACTAAAAAGGGCTCTACACATTCCCCACAATTCTCTTGGAAGAATGTAAGATTCCTATTGGTTTGGTAATCCAAAAATACCTTACAAGAGTACTAAAAATGAGTCTTATAAAAGATGACTCAAAAAGTGGACAAAGTATTTGCATCCTAATGGAGGGTTGTCTAACCAAGACCATGCTTCCAAAAGTTGAATTTTTTCCATCTTGGAAATCCAACTTTTGGAAGGGTCTTCAAGTCAACTATGATTTTTCCTAGGGTTAAAAATGAGCCTTAACCATAGGTATACCAATTGGGCTTCCTAAAAATGGCTCTAACTCAACCCTGGGTGTCCTTTTGACCCCTCAAAAGCCCACCTTAAAATGACCTACAAAATTCAAGTGACTTGACCATACCTCAAGCTCTCTTACCAAGAGGTTCACATGTGGATTCTATATGGTAATTTCCTTATGAATTTAACCCATTACGACTGTCCTTGTCATACACCATAAACAAGTTTGTACTAACTAATTATGTAGAAAATTCTAATAAATATATTACATAGATCCAATTTTTATTTCCTTATTTCATTGTGATTTCCACCTTACCTCCTTACTTGAATCTTATTGAGAAGTTTTAATTCCTTTAGGGAAACACCAATCATGTGTAAGGTCAATGGAACTTATCCCCTATACCAATCCTTTCCTAAACCTACACCTAGGATATATTAATACCCGAATTATTTGAATGAAATTCTAACTTCCAACTTGCTAATTCAATGATGTGCCTTCCCAAGTGCTTTCCATTTATTGTTCATGATTCCAAAAATTTCTGATACATGAATTTAGCTATATATTGTTTCCATATTCGACATCTTTTATTTAGAATTTAGGAAGTGGAACACTTATTCACTCAAAGTACCATAATATCCACGCATTCTTGGTGTTCAATGTTTGCTCAACAACTGTCGTAACTTCTAGGTTTGATACTATATCAAGGTGTGATCAAATTACTACCGTTGGATTTGTAAGAAAGCAAGGGCCCTTATTCCACATCTGTTCTTATTGGCTATACATTTCTACTACCAAGTATTAAATACAAGTAAGCTTCAAGAATAGTCTTATTAGCATAACTTTATTAAGGATCATGGGTTATATGACATCTTACAATTGATAATATGCACATGAATATTTTCAATATCGTGACTAGTCATAGATGAAACCTTAGAGTTACAACAAGATTTTATACTTGTACGGTAGTATACTCTCTCTCTCTATCCAAATTTGACACTAAGACCTATAATTTTATTTTGAACAATCTCACATGTTCTTGTTATATTACTTTGATCTTTTAACATTGTTCCTCTCCATGTTACTAACTATACTTCATCTTTACCTACAAATACCATATTTTAAAATACTTAAGAAGATTTGAAATATACCTAGTTGACCACCTTATTCCCTCAATTGAAACGATCAAGGAAAAATTTATCCATTATCCACAGCCCAAAGTTTATCATCAAATTTTGATTACTTACCTTGAATGTAAGGTTTTGAATAAATAATAATGGCTTTTAAAAGTTACACGCTCTAAGAAGGGTGTATGAGTGCTTTTATCCAGTTTCAATATAACAAGGATCTCTCTTAAGTGTTAGAGTTACTCGTTACATTTGTCCTAGCACTTCATAATGTCTCGTGAGTCAAAATATGAACCCCAAAAGATGCCCTAGTGTCGCAACCTAGGGCTCTGATACCAAAATGTCATGCCCAAATTTATAGGAAAGAACACACCAACATTTTTTTAAAATCTTGTTATCTAACTAAAGTTGTAGTTACAAGTGTCCAAGTGTTTACTAAATTCTTTATAGAGTTTAAAACTTCGAAGGAATAAAATCTTCCTAACGGAATTAAGGTAGTACCCAATTGGGGCTGAGGGGGATCATGACCTATGTCAACATCCCTTGACATGGTTACAACTAAGTGTTCACATTATAAAAGGTTTAATTGTCTAGATGGTTCGATACTAAAATAACCTCTAAAGGGGGGGTATATTGTTGTTTGATTCCAATTTCATTAGTTATGCTCCCCTTATACTGAGGTTAAATGTCGCATTGATCGGATTAATTTAAATTGACAAATCTGATCATCTCTAATTGAATTAATTTATAAAATATCATTTAATAGGGTTTAATTCAAATTACTATATCTAATTGAGTTATAATTTCCCATTAAATTAATCATGCTCAAACTCAATCACCACATCTAAAAGTCATAGCAATAATATTTAATTAATTAATATTGATTAATAATTTCCTCCTTCTGATACTTAATTTCAACAAATAACTATATAAACTCATTATATTTAATATATATTTAAAAGTCAAGCCTTTATTAAATTAAAACACTAATTAGCTTATTTATCATTTCACTCTAGAGGCTTCCTAATTATTATCACTTAATATCCAATTAGATGAAATTTTTAACTCTTTTAATACATTCGATTAATATATATCTTTATTTTACTCTTAAAAATTCATCTTAAAATAATTACCCAAAAATCAAAATGTTGCATTAAAAATAAATTATGGAAATAATAATCCCACCAAAAGACTTCCCAATAAATTAGAAATATATTAAGAAAATCTTATTAATAGATTCAATTTTTAAAATTAATTGGAGAAATGAGAGTTTTAAAAAAAGTATCTACCTCTTTCCCTAACCCTAATTCAAAATTATGGTTAGGGTGGGATTATAATACCCCAAAAAAATCTCTCCCTCTCATTTCCTCTTTCTTCCTCTCTCTCCTTCCATGTTCCTCCAAAACCTAACTCCATTTTTTTGTGTTCCATTTGTGCACGTTGCAGGTATAATGGAGGCCACGAAGAAGAGAAGGCACAAGTATGTTTATATATCTTTTTATATAAATATATATACATTGTAAATGTATATGTATTTATAGAAAAATATAATGTATTGTTAAATCTTGTTTTAATCAGAGTGAATCCCTCTTCCCATTCCCGGTTGCTGTTGTTGTTTTGTAGGGGGGGTTTATGTTTTCTTTTTTGTTTAAAAAATAATCAGGGGGCTGCTTGAAATAATGGTGCACTGGGGAGTTTCAGTGTGACAGAGAGAATGGGAGATGTGGGGGCTTGGGGGTATGGTCGCCATGGCAAGGCAAGCCGCTGCCTCTGCCACAGACCACAAAAATGGTCGTGGTTGTGGTGGTCAGTGCGGGGCTGCAACCGTGAGGGGGGGGGGGGGAGTCCCCTCCCCTTGCCNTCGTGGTTGTGGTGGTCAGTGCGGGGCTGCAACCGTGAGGGGGGGGGGGGTAGTCCCCTCCCCTTGCCTTCCTTGGCCCGTTGCTGGACTAACAAATGATGGATAACGTCAATTATGGAAGATGTTGCAATTCTGGAAGATACTTACCCTGAAAATGATTTCCAGAATATGGGTTGGACCCATTGGTTCACCTGAAAGATGACTGAGAAGATGTATTTTCAGTGTTTGGGTTCCACAATCTAGAATTGGAATACGAAATGAATAAGGATTTTTTAATTCTTAATTTCTTAATTTCTTTGAATACAGTTACTTTTTGAATTTTTTAAAATATAATTATGTTTTTAACATTTTGTAGGAGTTTTTTAATATTTATTTTATTTTTCTATGACATCATTATAAATAAGAAGATTTTTTTTTAATTTGTTTGAATAAGATTAATTTTATAGTTTTTAAAAATAAAATTATGTTTATAAGTTTTTTAAAATTTTAACATTTTTAAAACATTTTTTAATATTTTTTTTCTATACAAATTTATAAAATAAAAAACTCCAAAATACACATCATCACTATAAACAAGTCATTGATTCGACACCATATTAAATTTGGTTTTATAAACATGCCCACAGACCCGACGAGAATATTGAACTTGGTTTGGGGAAGCCACGAACCCGACCACATATTAAATTTGGTTTTATAAAAATTGGAATTGGAATTTGAAATTCTAATTCCACCTGTTTGGGTGGAAGATGCATATGGCCATTTTTGGGCAAAATTAGAATTTCAAAATTCCAATTCCAATTTTTTTAGATGGACGCAAACATGAAAGAAAAAAATTGGGAATTAGATAATGCCAATTCTAGACATATTCTAGCTACCAAACAAGCCTAAAGAATGACAGTGGTGGGGGAGGAAAGGTTGTTAGAATTCAAAGAATTCATAAGCCAAGATCACCTGTAGCAAAATACCTATCACAAAGGCAAAGAATGAAGACAAAACTCACATAGATCTGAAAGATGAAAATATTCTTTCAGAGAGAGAAATGAGGGAATTACAAAATAATTAATAATTACAAAGTGACCAATCCTAATAAAGGATATCAAAACCCTAAGAAGGCTGGAGAAACCTAGGTTGCACAAATAATTAATAAAAGAATCAATTATTGCATGCCTAAAGTTTAGCTTAAGTGAACTAGAGATAAAAAGGTTACTTAATAATTAAATCAATGATGATTTAATTAATAAGTGAAAATGTGACTTAATAATTAAATCAATAATGATTTAATTAATAAGTGAAAATACCTTTTTACTCTAACATCCCCTTAAGATAAACTTAGGGAGAAGCTAAAAACCTAGAAACAACTACTGAAATTAGGAAATGGGTCCAGACAACAAGGCCTAATTAGGTACCCAAGTATACAAAATATCTATAAAGAGGAGAAAAGGAGAAAACCCATTGGAAAAACACCATCTCCAAAAAGAGATAAAGCCTAGTGAAGGACTACAGAAGCCTCCAAACTAGGGAAAGTCCCATAAAATAGAAACAAAGATCAGGTAGAGAAGATTGTAATCTACATGAATGCCCTAAAATGACACTGATCAAATCAGGATGACAAACAAGGCAAACATCAGAACTTGAAGATACAGATGAAAAAAACACCAAAGTCTGAAGAGATGATCAAAAGAAGAACATGTAGAACACCTCTAAAGCATGAAGCTGCAAACACTGTCAAAGAAATGATGTAATCTATATGAGTGCCTTCAAATGACACTACTCGAATTAGGATGGAAAACAAGGAAAACATCAGAACTTGAAGATACAGATGAAAAAAAACCAAGTCCAAAGTCTCCAAAATAGGAATGAAAGAAGAGTGTCCATATGGTAAATGATCCATCTCACTGAAATGCATAGGTACTAGCCACTGCATCTGCCTAGTATATAGGAATAAATATTAAATACATAGAATAACTCCATCGAACCAAGGAAGCATATAAAACCAACAGGAAATACCCCCCATAATGTTGATCAGGTAGAGACATGACAGATACATTGAGTCAGACAGCCAAGAAACACTGCATGATGAAGAATGAAAAAAATAAAAATAAAGTATGATGTCGAGGATGCTTAGTTGCTTGACACACATGAGGCTAATGTCATGGAAGGAACACTCATGTGACAAAGGTACATCAAACCTCCTATGATAATTTATAATATAGTGTGAGTACATTCAGACACAAAATGTGTGGGATCCCAAACATGCAAGATGACACTTTATCTCAGTACGTTTGCAAAAAAATACTACAGAAAATGATGTATACAATATCTAGGAAGGAAATGATCCTAGGACCTAGAACATCCAAGATAGCCACCAGAATGCAAAAAAAAAAAAATTGATTAAAAGATACCTAGAGCGAATCATGGGTGTAAGACCCATAGAAGAAGGAGAACATAACCAACTTTTTGATGCCATGCAAAAGTTGGAAAATGGAGTATGGTGGAGAAAGATATAGCGACCGAAGTGAAAAATGGAATGCTAACTTTGACTGGCAAAAACCCTGCAAGACAACAAAATAAAAAAACCAAACCTGGAAAATCAGGTTGGGCTTGGAACCAACTTTCTGACGATATCTCATTTGGCAAAAAATGCCTTAGTTTTCTCAAGATATGAGCAAAAATTTGACAGGAGCTCAAAACTAGAAAGAACCCCAAGAACCTTTGCTAAATATAGTGGAGCCCCAATAAAGTGTCAGTTTCCTCCAAACTGGTGTGCCTCCAAATTTTTGACCAAATTTGGCATAAAGTTTTTTTTAGTGGAAAAAACAATAAAAAATTGCATGCTTTTTTAGGAAAAAATAAAAAAAAAAAACTATTTTTTTTTATTTAAAAAAAAACTATACTTTTTTTTTGAGATGCCTGCTACTCCCTTGGGGCCTGTGCGGTCCCTTGGGGCCAGTACGACACCCTTGGGGGTAGCGTGACCTCCTTGGGGCCTGCAGATCCTTAGGGTCCGTGACCTCCATGGGAGCCTGCATGACCACCTTGGGGCATGCGGCCTCCTTGGGGGCCTACGCGACCGCCATGTGGGTGGGGAGGCCCCACTGCCCCCACCTCAAATTTTTTTCCTCATTTTGATCCAAACAATAATATGCAAAATCCAAAAATTTATGGGTTTTTTTTTCAAAATTTTAAAAATAAAGTTTGGATTTTTTTCCACTCACCTCGAAATTTGTGCCCCAGAATAAAGCTTATACAATAAATTTATTTTTGCCTCAAAACACAGCTATGTCAAAATTGGATGTGTCTTATATGGAAATAGGGGTTTTTGGGCATTTTTGAGCACATCTGTGAGGTCAGTTTGTGCCCAAAGTGCTCCAAATAAAACCCCCATCCAAATCCACACAAAAAAATTTGAGAAATTAAAAACCTTGACGCTCCAGAAAATCTTCAAAAAATCTAAGAACGAGCTGCTCCAGCAAGGCTCTGATACCATGTTAGAATTCAAAGATTTCATAAGCCAAGGTCACCTGCAACAAAATACCTGTCACAAAGGCAAAGAATGGAGACAAAACTTACATAGATCTGAAAGATGAAAATATTCATTCAGAGAGAGAAATGAGGGAATTAAAAAATAATTAATAATTAAAAAGTGATCAATCCTGATAAAGGAGATCAAAACCCTAAGAAAGCTGGAGAAACTTAGGTCACATGAATAATTAATGAAAAAATTAATTATTGCATGCCTAAAGTTTAGCTTAAGTGAACTAGAGATAAAAAGGTGACTTAATAATTAAATCAATAATGATTTAATTAATAAGTGAAAATACCTTTTTACTCTAACAAATGTTAGAATAACTAAGAGGGGGGAGGGGGGTGAATCAGTGGCCTCAAAAATATTTTAATAAATCAACCCAAAAACTTAGTACCACAATATTAAGCCTCTAGTTATCTTTAGTCCTACAAGATGTATGCCTTCAAATAATCTTAACAAATAACTACTGCTCAGAGTTCACTTTTAAACCCTATTCTTACTATTTACCGATTAGCAGTCTTTCATTTACCAAAAATAGTAAATTGCTTAGTGTATACCGATCAATCCAAATTAGTTATGTGTAATGCAAAAAACTAAAGTAATGACTCACAAACACACTGACATGTGAATTTTTAATGTGGAACCCCTATCAAGGGAAAAACAACTTGGGATCAGTAACCCAAAATTTTCACTCTTCTAAAGTGAGATCAGTGAAGAGCCAACCCTATTAAAGGTTAAAAACACATTGTTAAGTGTGACCTTGTTAGAGGATTTAAATAGAATAGTTTGTCACTTGATATTGGGAATCTCTATGCTACCTTCTATGACCAAATCCAGTGTAGTTTGTCAAATGGTATCTGGCATCTCATGCTATCTTCATGATCAAAATTTTTGATACTCTTTGGGGTGTATCTCAATAAAGAAAGGATTGTTAAGTCCTGCTTGGTTAAGAGACTTTTTGAATCATTGGTTAAACTGAAACAATAAATGATCTGTTCACACATAGTACTTAGACTTGTAGATTTTTAGATCTATTGTAAGCTCATCATACCTTTATGATCAATGCATCCTTTCAATACCTTTTCTCTGTATGTGGTAAATTTGGCCTTGTTAACTCACCAGACACTTCAACATAGTCCTTCTTCACCAGATACACACAAGAATGAATATGAGGTTATTCATCTTGACTGTCTGCATGATTTGACCTGTTGTCTTCTATCCAGATGGGGTTTTCTAAATAGCTCTTAGAACGAGAGTCTCACAACCATAGACCAATCTAGATATGAAGGATTTTTCTCCATGAGTGCAATGCAATGCAAGATTATTCTAAGAATTGAAAGATGCAAGATTAATCTAAGACATGATTTCAATGCAATTATTCTAGAAATTGAAATTATTCTATTGCAAAATGAGATTATTCTATATGAGTTTATCAACTAAGAATGTGGCAATAATTCATTATTCTAACAATGCATGAAAGTAAGTCGGGGTTTTGAATGAGGATTGAGAGTTCTTTTATAGACTCAGAGGTGATTAGAATAGAAACTTTCCTCTTTGAAATAAAATAGATAGAAAAGCCAGTTTAAATTAGAAAGCTTTATTTAAAAGAATATAATAAATTGTTTTTCCCTTTGCTTTAACTGTTTTCTTCCTTTGATTTAATTATGTTTTATTTGATTTTAATTGTTTTATTTCTCTTTAAAGCACAATTAATTCAAAGTTTTCATTTCTGAACAGAAGAAAGATTTTTGAGAGAATATCCAATTAACTAAATAAATATGACCTCATAATTACTTTTTCTCAATTATATGAATAATTAAATTAAATTATTGAAAATGAGGATATTTATTTAATAATTAAATATCATTTAATCCCTTTTTCATGTGTCTTAGCTAAAGAGGGTGAATTTAATTTAATTAAAGTGCTAAGACTTTATAATTAAATTAATTTGATCATAAGGTTTGTTTAGCCAATAGATATTTAGGAATTAAATATAATATATGATTAATACAGATTTAGGATTTTCTACATTTGACACTGAGGTCGAGTAGAGTTAGTTAAAACTCAGAATTGCCTAGTATAATATGACTTTGATGATTCAGAAGAATGACAAATGCAACAAAATTGGTTAGGGTTACGAGATGCCAATTTTGGGGTGTTACATTTTTTCCCTCTTTGAATTGATGTGCGAGCAGCGCATTGAGTCAAAGAATAGTCTGATGCCTGAAGCATAGAAAAATAGATTTGAAAATTGATGATACAAAGATCGATTGATGAAGATTTCAGAGCCATCTCCAGGGTAGAGCTTGACTTTCTGAAGTCTAGGTTAGGTTGTCAAGACATCGGTCAAATAGAGTTTTCAAGGGTCATCTTTAGAACGAAGCTTGATCCCTAGGGATCTAGGTTAGAATGCCTTGATACCTAATAGATTAAGATTTCAAGAATCATCTCCAAAATGAATCTTGATCCTCAGGGATCCAGGTTAGAATGCCCTGATACCTAAGAGATTTGATATCTCTCACAAGGTTGTCCCCAAAATGAGGCTCAACCTTCAAGAGTCAAGGTTAGATTGCCCCGATACCTGTCCAACAAGATAATCAATAGAGATTTTAGGACTATCTCTAGAATGAAGCTTAGTCCCCCAATATCTAGGTTAGATTTCCAAGACATTGGTTAGATTGACATCTTTCACAAGGCTATCCCCAGAACGAGGCTTAACCTTCAGGAGTCAGGGTTAGATTGCCCTGATACCTGTCTCAAAAGATAGTAAATAGAGATTTAGAATTATCTCCAGAGCGGAGCTTGATTATCAGGAGTCAGGGTTAGATTGTCCTGATACCTGTCCCAAAAGATAGTTTTTTGAGAACCATCTCCAAAACGGAGCTTGATCCTCAAGAATCTGAGTTAGATTGCTCAGATACTTAATACATGACAAGATGTAAGGAACAAGGATGCCCCTATTGATTAAAAGTCATGGAACACCCACTTTTGACTGTGAGGTATGAAAAACTGAACATGCCCCAAGTGATGAGATGCCCCTAGCAATGAGGACTTTTGAAAATTAGATCAGATTAATTGGAATAGATTCAATGATGTAATCATCCTGCCCTCTCGGGAGAGAAATAGAAAGATGACACGCCATAATGATGATTGATAGTGAGAAATCATAGATATATGTTGAATCAGAGATCAAGAAGAACTTAGAACAGATTTTGGAAGAATTCAAGAGATTCAGAATCAATTTTGAGAGATTTCAAGGTCCAGGTTGACCAAGTTTGACTAGGGTTGACCAAAGTTGACTTTTGATGAAAATAGTCAAAGATTTGAGTAAATTTTGATTAGATAAGATTTTGACAAAAAAGCGACATCAAAAATTCGACTACACAAGCGTTCGATCACGTCGGTCCCAAAAAATTTAAAATGCAATTTTGAGCGATATAGGAGTGTCAGATTTTGATTTTGATCCCAAAAATGGATTGAGCATATAGCTAAAGATAGAGAGCAAGGATCAAACACTTGGGCAGTCATGATGAAGCCAGGACACTAAAGAAGAACTCCCCAATGTATGAACCCAGGAGAACGCAATGAAGAGAACACTGAATCACTGCTACAATGCAAGTCTAGAATGAAAATGCAATGTTATGCTAGATGAAAATGAAAGTGAAATCCTATGCTAGATGCAATGACAGTGAAATCCTATGCTAGATGAAATTCCTAGGACATGGTTGTGAGACCCATCATATAATCATCATCATTGAGCATTTTTGGAACATCAAAGTTGATATAACCCTTACTGGCGCCACAATGCAACCATAAGGATATGAATATGACTTGTCATCGGATAAAATGTAGGAAATGAATGTAAGCACCATGGCACTAAAGCCAAGATGACCTGAACATTGTTTTCAGTTAATATTGCAAGAGTACACTAGTATCAAGGCATTCAAAGCCAAGATAACCATGAGTGCGATCATGCATAAACAAACATAGCAATAACAAATAAGCAATAACAGGAAAGGAGATAGTACCAACCTCACCATGGCGTACAAATAAATAAGATCAAGGGATGTGAGGCTTTTCTACCTTAGTGTGGGAGATCTTATCACATACACCCTATTTATTTGACATTGCCAGATCATCGGGACTACACCAACAAGTAGTAGACAAAGAAAATATAAATGAAATCCATAAGAATAGACAACATACAAAGAAAGATTCAATCATAGTTCAACCAGTTTCAAAGTTTTTGAATATGTTCATGTTTAGAGGTGTTGAAAAACACCGTTGTGCTAGTGAGTGCATTGTGTTTGATTGTTATCGATAGATGTTTACATGTGAGATATCTGATGTGTGTTGAAAAACACAGATGTGTCCAAAGATAGTGTTGAAAAACACTTTTTATGGTGGTGTTGAAAAACAATAGTTTGTGTCAATAGCGAGTTGTCCTTGAGAAGTGACAAGATTACTGACTCAAGTGTAAACCAAAGATGTGATCAAATTGGGTGACCCATGCCCCCAAGTAATGGTGACTAACTTCACGTATGTTGCAAGGAAAAACTAGATTTGGTTGCCCCAAGCGTATGGCGCTGGATCAGTGTCAAGTCAGCAGGGTTCGCAAAGGAACCAAAGTGTCACAAAAGTGACCGAAAGCTATGTACAAGATAAAGAAAAGAAACATCAAGATTGAGTATTGATAGATAGAGCATTGGAGGATAAATCCAACTGTAATGGATGTGAGCAATCTCAATAGTATGGAAACAATAGACATATGCAGTGAGAACCACTGGTGATTGACGTGCGAGAGCTTGAGTGAAGAGATCATAGGACTAGGGAGACATCAGTAGGAAAACACAGTGAGAACCACTGGTGACTGATGTTAGGGAGATTCTCAAGGAGAGAGAACTCAGTATAAGCTAAGTGAAAATAGGCAGATGCAGTGAAAACCACTGGTGACTGTCATGAAGTAGATCCAAATATAATAAGACAATGCCCCCAAGACCAGGAGGGTTGCCCCGAGAGTATGACCAGTTTCAATCCATGTAAGTTGGTGTCTTGATGGGAAACAAAAAGAAAATGTAAGTAGGAAAGCAACAATGCAGGAAAGAAAATGTGTAAAGCCAAGTGGAGAGGCAATAGATATAGCATTGTGGAACAAGAGGCACCTATTTACTAGGTTTTCACCTTCTTGGCAGAAATTCTTTTTTTGCTACCATGACGCCTGTTTGTCAGGTTTTCATCAGTGGCACCTTTTCTCTTTTTCTCTTTTTTTTTTGTATTTTTTAATTTTTTAATTATTTTGTATTTTTGGAATATATGATTTTTTTGGAGATACATCAAAGTGCCTATTGCTAGGTTTTCACTAAGATGATCATTTTTTTAGGACTTTTTCATATTTTAAAATTTTTTTCAGGACTTTACTATATACATGAGTACACTAAAGATGTCTCAGCTGTAGAACCGCTTCAGATGAAGAGTGTTGATGGGCTCTTTGAGTTGTTCTCCTTCAATAGTAGAAAGTTGATAGGTACCAGACGCAAACTCTGCAGTAACAATATACGGAACAAGCCAGTTTGGTTCAAATTTTCCTTTTTGGATTCGATGTTGATTTTTAGGGTTCTCCCTCAGAACGAGGTCACCCGCTTGGAAATCCCTTAGTCTGACCTTCTTGTTATAGCTCTTGGACATCCTTTTCTGGTATGCTCTAAGGTGATCGAATGCCACTTTCTAACATTCATCAAGTGGTTCTAGCTCTTGTAGCCGAGATATTCTATTATCTTCATCAGTAATGAGGCCTTTCAAGGAGAATTGCAGAGAAGGAATCTCAACCTCAATTGGTAACACAACATCTGCTACATAAACCAAAGCGTAGAGTGTAGCCCCTGTTGGTGTTCTTATGCTTTTCATGTATGCCCAGAGAGCTGGGTTGATCTGGAGGTGCCAATCTCGTCTAGATTTGTGCACTGTGTGATGCAAGATTTTAAGGATTGTCTTGTTGGATGCTTCCGCTTGTCCATTACCCTGAGGATAATAGATGGAAGACCAATGCTAAGTAATTTTAAACTTAGAGCATAGCTCTATCAAATCCTTGTTTTTGAATTTTCCCCCATCATCAGTGATTATTGCTAAGGGTACACCATGCCTATAGATGATGTAGTTGAGAATGAACATAGCTATCGATTTTCCGTTGGCAACGGTGAGAGGAACTGCCTCCGCCCACTTGGTAAAATAGTTTGTAGCTATAATTATGAATTTATGTCCATTTGAGGATGAGGGATAAATCTGACCCACCAAGTCAAAGGCCCATTGTTGAAATGGCCAGAAAGTAATGAAGGGAATAAGCTCCTTGGTTGGAGCATGAATCAGATTACCATGTAGTTGACATTGTTTGCAAGACTTAGCAAACTATGTAACTTCTTTTTCCATATCTGGCCAATAGTAACCAACTCTAATAAGTTTATGGGCCAATGTTAGGCCATTAGAGTGAGACCCATAGATGCCTTCATGCATCTCTACTAATGCACATTTAGACTCATCAGGTTCTAAACACCTAAGGAGGGTACCGTCTAGACCATGTCTATACAATTCATTAGCTATGATGACAAACCGTGAAGCACTACAGATTAAGTGACATTTCTCATTCTGGGTGTAAGTGTCTGGAACAATCTAGTCACAAAGGTAGGAAAATATATGATGGTAGCGAGATGAGTCATGTCCAATGACAGAATAGATCATCTGAGAATCAGGGGAATCATAGGCTGGGTAGTGTAACATCTCCACTCAGAATTCATGTTAAAAATAATTTTTGGGCATCTATACCATGGAGGCAAGAGTAGCCATGGCATCTGCTGCTTTATTATCTGCTCTTGGAACTTGTTGAAATGTGATGTGAACAAAATATTTTTTGAGGTCATCAATCAACCATTTATAAGGTACCAACTTGTCATCCTTTGTTTGATAGATATCATTTACTTGATTGATGACTAATTGTGAATCTCTAAGAACATTGAGTTCATCTACTCGCTACTCAAGGGTGATCTTCATACCATTGATTAGGGCTTCATACTCAGCAATATTATTTGTACAAGGAAACATCTTATATGATTTTGGTAAAGAGTATCTTTGAGGTGTAATGAACAGTATCCCAACACCTGACCCCTGTTGGGTAAATGAACCATCAAAAAACATAGTCCATGATCGATGTGTGAGAAGTAATATGGACTCATCTGAAAATTCAATGTGCAATGGTTGATGATCTACTAGAGGTGCTTCTGCCAATTGATCTGCTATTGCCTATCCCTTAATGGCTTTTCTTTCGACATATTCAATATCAAATTCACTGAGAAGCATGACCCATTTAGCTAGTCTACTTGTGAGGGTAGCTTTACTAAGAAAATATTTTAGAGGATCAATTTTAGCAATTAGGCGTGTAGTATGAGCTAGCATATAGTGCTATAGTTTTTGTGAAGCAAATACCACTGCAAGGCAAGCCTTCTCTATAGAAGAATATTTTATTTCATATGAGACCAGAGTTTGAATAATGTAATAGATAGCCCTTTCTTTGTTGTGCTGATCTTTTTGAGCCAATAGGATACCCAATGATGTATCCATAGCAGAGATGTAAAGCATAAGTGGCTTCCCATGAATAGGAGGCATCAAGATTGGCGGGTTCGCAAGATGCTATTTGATTTGTGTGAACCCTTCATCACATTATTTGTTCCATTGATAAGCCACACCCTTGTGCAAAGTCTTGGTGAATGGTTGTGACTTGTCCGCCAGTTGTGAGATAAAATGCCAAATAGACTGCAGTCAGCCTTGAAGTCCTCTCATTTATCTGATATTCTTTTGTGGTGGCATTTCCATGATAGCTTGTACTTTTGTAGGATCCACTTCGATGCCTTTGGCAGAGATGATATAGCCAAGTAATTTTCCAGATGTTACACCAAATGCGCATTTCTTAGGATTGAGCCTCAGACTGAACTATTCCATACAATCTAGTATAGGTCCTAAATCTGCAAGATGCTTCTTTCAGTGCATGCTCTTAGCTAAAGTGTCATATGCATAATCTTCCATTATTTTATGCATCATGTCATGAAATATAGTAGTAACAGCTCTTTGATATGTAGCACCAACATTTTTGAGTCCAGAAATGTATGTGGTAAATTTCTGCTCGGTGATGTTGTGCTTCTCTGTTGCTCAATGTCCCTAGAAATCTTTAGCTCTTTTCTCTGCTTGATTGATCAAGACTGTATAAATTTTTTCTTCATCAGTTTCTCTCCAGCATCCTTCTTTTCTATTCACTATCCTAATTCATAATAAATTAGATTCTCTTTATAGACATGATATCACCATTTCTAACTTCTTGATTTTCTTTTTCTTGGCGTGATCCGCGATCTTAGCCAATCTTGATTTAAAGCTTTACTTCAGTTTTATCCCATAGATTTCACCTTGACATTTGGATAAAACAACTTTAAAACTTTTACTTATTTCTGGCTTTAACTTGTCGATGAAAATAATGTTAACAACCAGTTAAATTTATCTTTATCTCTTGCCAGCTAAGTATTTTTTCCTTTTTGAACTTCAGTTCCTTTCAGTGTTTTAACTCTTTGATAGCTTTGGTCAACACTTCAGTTCTCCTCGGGCATCTCCATTAGGGTTGTTTGTTCATTGGGGTTGTCTATAAAGTTCTGCACGTCGGTAATTCTTGTGATTCTTCTCATTGGTAATGCTTGTCAGTTTTCTTTCTCAGGCATCACTGTGAATTTTACTTTTGGGTTTCTCTGTCCATTGGGGTGCACTGCCCGTCGGTGTTTGTAGTTACTTAGTGAATGTTGATCTTTTATGCATTACTGAAAGTATAATATTTATCTCTTTGATTCTCCAAAGTCTTTGACACTTTTAATACAACCAATCAGATTATATCAAGTTCACATCAATGACAATACAATCAATTAACTGATTTAATGTCTTGCATTATCTTTTTGCATTTCAGTGATCAACTTACCATTTTCAAACATTTAATTAGATATGGTTCATCAATCTCCCCCTTTGGCATTGATGGAAACACAATACATTATCACAATATATTATTACTAATACAATATGAAATATATCAATTATATTTCATCCATCTCTCCCAAATCTTTTTTTCTATAACCAAAACATATTTATGGCTCTCGGTAAGCTCATATAGCTTAGATTTATTTCTTGCAGAGTGTGTTCTTCAATCTTCAATCCCTTCACTGGATAGATGTAGCTTCTTTTGTCTTTGATTTGTGTTGTCCCTTGACTATTCCACTCCTTGATAATCTCTTTTTCCTTTGACAAAAATAAGTCATCTCACCCTTTGTGTGTATTCTCTTCCTTATGTTACTTCTCTCCCTTTGATGGATATTTCATATGTAATCTCTCCCTTTGGATAATGATATAATCTCTCCCTTTGAATCTCTCTCCCTGATAATGATATAATCTATCCCTTTGACAACAATGCCAAAGTAGTCATTTAGCATTCCAAAGTTATATCCTTTCTCTCCTTTTTTTTAATATATTCCTTGAATTTTCCTATCCATCAGCAATACATTGACTCTAGTGTTCGGTACAGTTTTGTACCTTGCTATGTATAGATTTTTCTCCGCAGTCGATCTTTCTTTACTTGCATCAACATGAATGATCTTTTGATTCGTGTATAGGATTATGCAATCTCCTAGTCAGCTTACTAACCAATAGAAGGGTTGTACCCCTAGTCTCTTCCTCAAGTACTCAAATGTATCTTTCGGTAATGGCTTTGTGAATATGTTAGCTAATTATTCCTTTGATTGAACATATTCCAGTATCACTTCTTTTGCTTGTACTTGTTCTCTAAAGAATTGATACTTGATTTCTATATGCTTAGTCTTTACATGCATGACTAGATTCTTTGATATGTTTATTGCACTGGTATTATAACAATAGATAATCACTGGTTCAAGACTCTTCATATTCATACCTTCCAGTAATTGTTTGATCCATGCAATATTTGAGCAGTTTGCAGAAACAACCACATATTTTGCTTCTGTGGTAGACTGTGAGATGTATCCTTGCTTCTTGTTGATCCATGTGACAAGTCTGTCACCCATGAAGAATGCTCCTCTAGTTGTGCTCTTTTAGTCATCTATGTTTCTAGCCCAATCAACATCTATATAGAATTGAATCTCAAATTTTCCTTCTCTTTTATACCATAAGCCATAGTCCTCGGTGTTCTTCAGATATCTCAGAATTCTCTTGACAGAAGTCAAATTTGATTCTTTGGGATTAACAGAGAATCTTTCAACTATTCCTACTGCATGTGCTATATCTGGTCTGGTATGAACAACATACATTAGTTTTCCAATCATTGATCTATACAAGGTCTGATTTACCTCATTTGATTTTTCTTCTTTTGTTGACTTACATTTGGTTGCCATAGGTGTTCCAACTGGCTTGGAATCTTCCATTTTGAATATCTTTAGCACTTCCTTGATGTATTTGGATTGAGTGATATATATTCTTGCATCTTGTTGAAGAATCTATATACCAAGAAAGAATTTGATCTCCCCAAACATAGACATTTCAAACTCTTTTCCCATTTCATTAACAAAGGATTTGCATAACATTTCATTTCCCCCAAATATGATATCATCAACAAATATTTCAGCAATCAGAATATTATCATCGGTATCTTCTTTTAAGTATAGATTTCTATTTTCACTTGTTCCTACAAATTCAATTCTAATGAGATAGGAGTGAAGTCTTTCATACCAGTCTCTTGGTGCTTGTTTCAATCTATACAAGGATTTATGTAGTCTACATACCATGTTTCTCTTGTCTGGATCAACAAACCCTTATGGTTGTTTAATGTATACCTCTTCTTCTAGTATTCCATTTAGGAATGTAGATTTGACATCCATCTGGTATACCTTGAATCCTTTGAATTCAGCATAAGCAAGAATAATTCTAACTCCTTCTAGTCTAACACTGGGTGCAAAGGTTTCACCATAATCAATACCTTCTTCTTGTGCATACCCCTTGCATAATAATCTTGCTTTAGTCCTTGTGACTTTTCCATTCTCATTTAGCATGTTTCTGAATATCCATTTCGTACCAATGAAATTCTTGTCATCTGGTCCTTGTACTAGTGTCCATATACTATTCTTCTCAATCTTCTCTATCTCTTCATTCATAGCACTTAACCATTCTTCATTTTCAAGTGCAGTAGTAACAAATTTAGGCTCAAATTCACAAAGTAAACATCTAGTGTTTAGTGACTTACTTCTTGTTCTTGTTCCATCCTTCTTGTCTCCTATGATATTATTCTGTGGATGATGTCTTTTGACATACTTGGAAAGTTTTGGTTTAGCTCTTTGTCTATCATTCTGATTATCATCTTGACCTCCATTCTGATCTTCATCACTTGATACATAATC
Source organism: Thuja plicata (assembly GCA_018584345.1). Classification (NCBI taxonomy): domain Eukaryota; kingdom Viridiplantae; phylum Streptophyta; class Pinopsida; order Cupressales; family Cupressaceae; genus Thuja; species Thuja plicata. The sequence continues at coordinate 1,455,158 of MU228015.1, forward strand.
TTAAGTATTTTCCTAGTTTTTGGTAATTGTAGCCTGATGCTCAGGTGCAATGTTTTGTTGCTCAGGAGTGATACATTGTTTCTTGGGTAGAGTGTCAGGTTCTTCAATGTAAACAAACTTATTGTAGTCTTCCAGTTCTTTTCTACTTTCCTTATCATTATTTTATATAAATTCATCTATTCTTACATTTGCACTTTCAATGATCTTGTTAGAGGACTTGTTAAGACATTTATAAGCCTTTCTTTTGGTGGAATACCCTAGAAATATTCCTTCATCACTTTTGGATTCAAGCTTTCCATTTCTATCATCTTTCAAAATATAGCATTGACTACCAAAAATTCTAAAGTAACTTACATTGGGTGTGTAACCATACCGAAGCCCATAGGGTGTCTTCTTTGTGTCCTTCTTCAATTGTACTCTGTTCAATGTGTAGACAAGAGTATTGGCAGCTTCCCTCCAAAAATTTTGAGTGATACTTTTCTCTATCATCAGTGTTCTTGCACAATCAACAATGGATTTGTTTCTCCTCTCAGCAATCCCATTTTGTTGTGGTGTTTCGGTACAAAAACTTGTCTTTTAATTCCATGCTTATTACAATAGTTAGTGAATTCATCTAAAGTAAATTCCCCTCCTCTATCTGACCTTAAGCATTTCAATTCCTTACTACTTTATTTTTCTACCATAGCCTTATACCATTTAAACATCTTGAATGCTTTTGATTTATCTTTTAAGAACATAATTGTCATCATTCTAGAATAATCATTTACAAAGAGAATGAAATACCTATCACTATAGTAAATCTTTGTCCTCATAGGTCCACATAAATCAATATGGGCTAATTCTATAATGGCATTAGATGTATGGGATTTACTCTTGAAACTAGACTTTGTCATTTTACCTTTTTGACAATTCTTGCACATGATATGCTCAGGCTTAGACATTCTTGGTAAGCCTCTTACTTTCCTTTTATTGCTTATCTTTATCATGTTGTCAAAATTCACATGAAATAATCTCTTATTCCATAACCATATGTCTTCATTTCTAGTCATCAAACAAGTGGTGTTAATGTCATCAAGATAGAAAACGTTACCTTTTGTCTGTTCACCAGTTCCGATCAAAATTCCTGATTCATTAAATATCTTTGCCTTTTTATTCTCAAATGCTACTTGGTGACCTGTATTATTCAGCTATGAAACACTTAACAGATTATAATTAAGTCCTTTTACTCAGTATGCATTTTCACATTTGATCAGTTTATTCAACATTATAGTCCCTTTACCTTCAACTAGACAAGGTGTGTCATTACCCATTCTTGTTGAACCACCATTATAGTACTCAAAACTTTTAAAATTTTGTATATCACTGGTCATGTAGTGAGTGAAACCACTATCTATAATCCAGACATCATTCTTACTAACCTTAGATATGAGTACAGTTTCTACATACCTTTCTTCTTTGTATGGATCATACTTCATGGATACAAATACCATCTCAATGTCTTCATCAGATTTGGTGTCAGTGTCTCCAACTTTGTTCTCTTCTAGGTAGAAAGCTTTCTTTCCTTTGTCCTTGTAGTCTTGGGTATCTCTTATGTCAGATTGTCGGTTTCTTTTGTGATCTCTGTTATCACCTCGATCAAACTTCTTTTCATATGTTTTGTCATTACTTTTGTCATCTTTTCTTCTATTTGGACATCTCACAGTAAAGTGTCCAACCTCTTTACCATTAAAACATACAAGTGGTAATTTGCCTTTGTATCTACCTTTGCCTCTCTACAATCTTCTTGCCATTAGTGCTTCAATCTCATCGTCCTTGGTCATCACTATCACTTTCACTATCATTCCTTATAGTGTGTTTATGACTTGACATACTTACTTTCAAAGAAGATTTGAATGCAGATTCTATAGATGGTAAGACACTATTATCAAAGTTATTCATCTCAAATGAAATCAATCTACCAATCAGACTATCTAGAGTAACAGTATTGTTTTCAACTGCTCTCATTTCTTGTATAGCTGATACTCTAATAGCATATACATGAAGTAAGGTTCTTAGGATTTTACTTACCACTATTTCTTCTTCAAGTACACCTCCAACTCTTTAGATAGCATTGACTACCTCTTTGATTATGCAGCTATACCAAGTGATATTTTCTCCTTCTTTCATCTTTAGGTCATCAAACCTCCCTCTTAGGCTTTCTGCCTTGGCTCTTAGTATATTAGCATCTCCTCCATGTATTAGCTTCAATTTATCCCACATTTTCTTTGCAGAGGTGCAAGTTTTGACATCTTTAAACTCAACATCAGAGAGTGAGGAATAAAGATCTATCATCATGCAATTATGTTCATTCTTTTCTCTCAATTTCTCAAGAGTGTGAGGTCTTGTAGGCAACACATATTTAGTATCAAGGTGTTGAGTAACATCATTACCAATACCTGATAGGTGGAGTCTTATTCTACTTTCCCATGATGTAAAGTTGTCTTTATTCAACTTGGGCACATATCATATGTTCATCTTGTGATCTTTTTCTTGAGCTATTCAACTCCCTTTCTAAGCACACAAGCTCTGATACCAATTTTTAGAATAACTAAGAGGGGGGGTGTGAATCAGTGGCCTCAAAAATATTTCAATAAATCAACCCAAAAAATTAGTACCACAATATTAAGCCTCTAGTTATCTTCAGTCCTACAAGATGTATGCCTTCAAATAATCTTAACAAATAACTACTAGATAAGTAGGAGATATTTTCCACAGCAAGTCAAATTGTGATATTGCTATCAGGATTCAACTGTGTAGTTTTTTGAGTCAAACTCATTGACCCACGATTCATGAGTAGTGGTTCACACGAACCCATCTCTCATGAGAATGAATGGAACACTTAGCACTCATTGGATCTAGGTGATGCTCACAGAGGTGAAGCACCGGGACTTCCCGGGAGGTCACCCATCCCAGTACTACTCCAGCTCGAGTGCGCTTAACTACGGAGTTTCCTCCATGGTTAAACCCACTCTACTTGCATCCTCATTTGCAAAACCTTCAC
>MU228015.1:1460456-1488078 GCA_018584345.1 Thuja plicata
AAATATATATATATATATATATATATATATATATATATATATATATATATATGACGAACATGCATGTTATTTTTAATAACTTTAACTTTCAGGAATATAAACATATAGATGTTTATACCAAATTTGGAAGTATATCTTGGTTATTTTATTTAGTTTTAAACATTAGTTCATATTTACATTCTAATATATGTTTGTGTGTGTGTGTCTGTGTGTTTTGATAAAAAGAAAATAATTGTATCTAAAATTAGACTATGTAGGAATATAAAACTGAGTAAATGTACAAATATATGTATTTTTATATATATATATTCTTATATATGTATATACATATATTTACATTTATCACTATATGCACAAGCTCTTTTTCTAAGTATTTAATTTACAAATTGTAGTTCAGATTTGTTATCTAAATGAAAATACTTGTATATTTTCCGAAGCAAAATACTACATGACCAAAATACATACACTCTTTCAAAGACTAGGTTAATAATATATATATGTATATATATTTTTTGTCTATTTCTACTATTGTTCGAATACTGAATTTAAAAATGCTTTTATTTTTCCTAAGTGACAACATGGTTTAAATTTTAACAAGTAGTTCAAAAAAAAAAAAAAAAGAGAAAAGTTCTGGAATATCCCTTCTAACAAGAAACTAGTTACATAAAAAGAACTAATCCTTGCTGTTACAAAATCATCTTTTTAGTCTTCTTTCTAATTAAAATAGAAATCTTAAAACTTGCACTTTAACATCAAATGTAAGTTTTATATTTAACCTAACACGGTTTTGAAGAGAAACATCCTTCAATAATCATTTAAATGCAAAAAATTTAAATAAAATTTCTAAATTTCTTTCTTAAAATATACCGCATTACACTTGAAGTTTCAAAAATAGTATTTACAAAAATATTTCTAGTTTCTACAATAATTTTGAAAAAAATAAAACCAACAATTATTTTTCTCTTTTACCACAATGGTTTGATACAAAGACTATTACAAACACTTAGGATGCATTTAAACAAAATCTTCCATTCCCAAGCTTTTTCCTTCTAGTCATCAAGATTCTTAGAAACATAAGGACTTGCAATATAAACTTTGAGCTTGACCATGGGATGATCACCTCCCAACCTAAGCCTCAAAGAGGCCACCCCCGAGCTTAGGGAACCAAATTTAGATGGGTGAGAATCTTTCAAAAAAATATTTATATTTCAATAAAACTCACAAAATACTCCCAACCAAGGCTTCATAATGGGTCTCACAAAGACCCTAAAAATGGGGTGAAGGTGGACCATGTACCCTATGAGGACAATGCCCAAAATAACAAGAATCAAAATTCCTTCTTAAGGCTTTTCAACATTATCATAAAACTCCTCATTTCATATTTACAACTCTTATGACCCCCAAGGAAACAAGCCAAAAACACCACCCTTATGACCCCCAAATGCATAAGAAAAAATAGGGCATCATGGAGCCGATACTCCATGTTTTTTTTCCTCTCTTCCATGAGGAGGGTACTCTCAACCCAAGGGCTATAAAAAAACCCTTCAACCCCAAGGTTACTCTTCCATCCCAAGGGAGAGTGTGCCTTGAGACTCCCATACAAAACACATACTACCAACACAAAGGAGAATACATCACAACAAGAGATACATTCATGACTTACATTTCAACTCATATTCAAGCTACACTATCATACTTCAATAACTTTACATATTACAAGCATGAGAAACAAAGAAGTAGAGAGCCACCAACCTAGATTTAAGCTTAAGGAAAGAGTGTTGAAGAAGAGCTCTTTTCATAAATTCCTTCCTTTTTCGAAGCTTCACTAATTCTAGCAAGTATCTATGATAGAGAGTGGGTGTTCAAACTCCCAATCTTGGAGAGTCTCTACTAAAAAGGGCTCTACACATTCCTCACAATTCTCTTTGAATAAGGTAAGATTCCTATTGGTTTGGTCTTCCCAATACCCCTTACAAGATTACTAAAAATGGGTCTTAGAAAAGGTGACTCAAAAAGTGGACAAAGTATTTGCATCTTAATGGAGGGTTGTCTAACCAAGACCATGTTTCCAAAAGTTGATTTTTTTCTCCTCAAAATCCCACCTTAAAGTCACCTACGAAATTCAAGTGACTTGACCATACGTCAAGCTCTCTAACCAAAAGGTTCACATGGAGATTCTATATGGTACTTTCCTAGGTTGGGTTGCCATCCAATTCCTAAGTGGACATGTCATTGCCACATGCTCACAATACAAGTGTCAAGTGACACCACAATTACACATTACAAAGATAAATGGCATATCCACTTGGACCTCTACACAAATTACAAATTATAATAATGATATACAATTAACTTACACTAAAGCATATACAATCATGAATTAAAACACATTATGACAAGGTTTTGTCTCTCTATTAGACACAGCCTTTGTTTTGCACTGATTCACATTAGATCTAACCTTTGTTCCATGATTTATTTCCATGGTTAAATTTCCCGCACAACTAATCCAAATATCAATAGTACAAGGAAAACATACATTAAAAAATGATGTAAATAATTAACACATATAAGCATCTATCCTTCGCAATTGCATTCTCATAATTCACCAATAATCAAAACAACATTTGCAATACAATTTCTACAAGAAACACATTTACTCATAAAATCATATGCAGACTCAAATCATCATACAACTTCACATGTCAATATAGCTTAACCATGAAATCTATAATTCAGTTGCATCAATAACCATCTAAATCAATCCATCATAATGTACCATTATAATACAACATAACATCCTCATCACAGAAATCATGAGTACTGAATCAAACCCAATATAAAATCTATCAAATCCACTGATAAGAAATATATGTCAGATAGGTCTAAAGTATCCCCAACATAACAACTATTCCTGCATGCACATTCAAAAGCAAGGATTAAACCAACTCTGTTACCATGTTAGAAACATAAAAGAAAATAGAAAAAGATAAGGAAAGAATCCAAGAGAATGTACAAAAGGAAGAGTTTTACCAAATGTAGAGAGAGAGAGAGAGAGAGAGAGAGAGAGAGAGAGAGAGAGAGAGATTTCTTTAATATATGAACCACAAGTTCACCAAAATTCTCCAAGAACCAAGACAAGAACACAAGGACTTGAAAGGGGAAAAAGCAAGAAAAAACCCTTTGTGAATAATATGAATATGGCTCAAACCCTAAAGAATGAGAGCAATAAGTTCATTATAATATTGCAATAAATGAGAATGAGAGAAGATAGAATAAATTCAGCTTAGAACCCCTATGAGAACCCTAAGAAGTGTGTGAGAACCATCTCTTAAGTAGAGATGAGTGGAGGAGTTTGCATGTATCTCCCATACTCTATGTGTGCCACATTCACATTTGGTGTGTGCCATGTGTAGGAATCCTCTTAACAAGGAATATCTAATTTCCTTATTAAAGAAATTACAAATATGAGACAAGACCTTGGTATATCTTTTAATTACATAGATACCAAAGAAATATTAATTCTAACATCCCCCTTTAATCTTTACTTGGGGAGATGAGATCAATAGATATGACACCCAAATGTTTACAATGATTTTGAGATGTTTCTTTTGAAAGAGTCTTTAGGAGATTGTTGATAGCTTGATCATCATGTATTTCTTCAAGTGGATTGCTGGAGCTTGAATGGTACATAGGAATGTTTTCTAAGTGGATGAAAATTTGACAATAAAAAGGTGTAATTTCTTGCGGAGGGGGGCCCAAATATTCAAGTGACCATTGATATTCTTGAGACACATTTATGCATTCTATATATTATTTTGTAGTAGAAAATAGAGGTGGAGCATGATCAACACTTGAGCCTGCAATAAGGAAAGAACCACTAGTAGACCGTCCATCATTGTGATCACCTAGTGCTAAATTAGTAACACTTTCGAAAGAAAACTCATATTATGAATCATCAATCATATAATCAGGGATACAATCTTCAAATGCATAAAACAAATCTGTAACATATTCATCATAATATGACACATCAAGAGGAGGAGAGCTACCATCATTCACCTCCAAATCAATCATAGGATTAGTACCATCATTATGAATTTCATCTTGAGTAATTCACATATCTTGCAAAGTAACATTAAGAAAGTTGGAGATAGTTTCCTCTTCTTGTTCAAGAATATCATCAACATGAGAGAAAGAATTATCAAATTTAATTGCATCATAAGGAGAGAGAATATAATCACTTTGAGTAGGAATATAGTAATCAAGAGGGTTATTCCAAGAGTATCCATCATCATATGGTTCATCCCAAATAGTATTATCATCATAATGAGAAGTAGGCATCCCATACCAAATAGTAAAAGCATGATGAGTGTTATTATTATGAGATTTAGGAGTTTTAGGATTAGATGACTTCTCATGTTTAAGTTTCTTAAAACAAGTATTGATCACATGACCATCTTTCCCACAATAATTATAATGAGGTCTATTAGAATTTTTATGATAACCATTATTATGATTATGATTCTTTGATCTATTATTATGAGATCTAGACATGAAAGAATGTTCATTAGTTTTGATAGAGCCAAATTAAATTAACTTAGCCTCTTCTTGATGTAAAATTTTTGAAAGATAGCATAAGTTAATTGATTTGCTAACAAAAAAATAGCTAATTGAGAATGAATATTAGTGATAAATTGTTGAAACTCTTTAGGAAGACATTTTTTAAGAATAATATTAATTAATCTAATATCACTTAAACTAACATTAACACCACTTAGTTGAGTTTTAACTGCATGAAACTTGAGTAAAAAATCATCCATAGTTTTAAAATTAGTATAACTCAAGTCCTCCAATTTTTCTTGGAGTTGAATCTTACGGAATTCAGATGAGCTTTCATAGGTCCATTGTAGAATGTCCCACTCTTGATGGCCTTTGGTACAATGTCCAATTAAGACATAAAGGTTAGGAACAATTGAGAGACCAATCAAACCAAGAGCTTCTTCATTTTTTGTTTTCCATGCATCTTTTTATACTTGTGAAGTAGAGGTAGCTAGTTCAATAGAAGAATTTGTAGCAACTTCAAGCAAGTGTTTAAAACAGAATAAAAAGGAAACATGAGTTTTCCATTGATGATAATTATAACTATTTAGTTTAATTTCCAGAATTAAAGTAGACATGATTAATGATCAAATTCATTTAAACGAGATGAATTACAATGATAATATAATGATAAAGATCAATACAAATAGATTGAACTTAATGTAACTTACAATTGAATGGTTAAACATATATTTAAAAAAAAAAAAAAAATTTAATTTGAATTGAGGAACAAATTTTAATAGAAATGAAAAAATGAACCAACAATTGAATTTGGTCATAAATGATATAAATACATTAGGAATGAAACGTTTTAAAATAATATGGAGTAGAAAAAAATATTGATGTTTAAAATTTTTATGTAAATAAAAATTTGACCAGAATTATAAAATTAATAAATGAGTCAAAGATGAAGGAATCCTTCAAACTAGATCTAGAATTAGATAAGTCAGAAATGATTAATTGCAAAGAAGTTTTAGAAACTTGGAATAATGAAACTGAAAATAGCCTTAGAAAATAATATTAATCAAAGCTACTTCAGAATATTAACTAAATAACTGATGTGCTAATCATAAAGAACATTGACTGAAGGAATAATTTGAAATATTACCCAATTTATACTATCTCTTGCCCCTTGCAAGACCAGGAAGATATATCTTAAATGTAAAATACCTCTTTCAAGAAGAAAATAGATTCCAAAGTACTAATAATATATAAAAAACTACTACACAAAGTAAGAATCTGCTAAGTGAAGAAGAGCAGCAAGACTTGACTGCACAATGTAAGGAAGATGGGCTACGTGAACAATGAGGGTAAGCTGCGAGAGCTATGAAGCAATGAAAGTAAATTTTAATAGTTTTAATATATTATGCACTAAGAAATCCAAATGTTGCGCAATAAGACAAGATAATGTGGAGAAAAAAGGAGAGGTTGTTGCGCTAAGTGTATGAAGAACAATACAAAGATAAATAACAAGGCTCCGCAAAGTATAACAGAAGGATTAACACAAAAAAGAAAACACAACAAGGGAGTAATACAAAGCTGAGCTAGGAGTAATACCAGGCTGTGCTGGACAAAGACAATGATGAACTATGTAGAGAGGTGAGGAGAGTTTCAAAAGTTTGCACAAGGATATAAGGAAGCTATGCTAGGAGTGATTAAAAGTTTGCTAAAAGTTGTACAACGTATGATCTTTTCTGACAGAGTCAAATGAAAGTTTGAATATGTTGCACATGGTACTAGTTAAAACTTCTAAGAGAAATACAAACAAATGTTGTGATTGGGAGCAGCCTAAGTTGCACAAGGGATTAAAAGATAGGGTTGTGCTATGGAAATGTTGAGAAATGTATATAACAGATGATGCAAAATGTTTGAATGTATTAATATTAATACAAGATGCAATGAAATAGAAATGTTGCATAAGGTAAAGACATAGTTAAAATACCGTGTAAGAATCTTAATGTTAATAACTTGATATTATCAATGTCTCTATTAAATGCTGCACAAACACCAAAAAAAATGTCAAAGCATATACAAAATATGAGAGATATAATAAAAAGGTATGAAAACAACAGATAAAAGTATACAGAGGTAAGATATAAGATGAAATTCTGATAAAACAAAGATAATGATATAAATTAGATGCTGCAAAAAATGTTAGCAGAGATTATGAATAAGAGATAATAGTAATATATGAAATATGAATAAACATAATCAAATGTTAGCAGAGAGAGTCTAAATCTGCAGATAAGATGTTAGATATACAAATTAAATATATAAATCTAGAGATTAAAGTTAGAATGCTGAAATATAGAATATGCAAACTAAAAATCCCTTGTGGTTTCCCAACAGAGGAAGAGATTAGATCTTTAAAAAACTAGAGAAAAAAAAGATGAAAAAACTTAGATTTGGTGGCAAGCCATCCAGAAAAAGTTATATTTAAAAGAAATGTTATATTTGCAAGAAACAATGAAAGAAAACCTACAAACAAGAGTTAGGAAAAAAAATGATTTCTCCTTCACAACCGAGATATCTTTCAACTATTCCTGCATGCACACTCAAAAGAAAGGATTAAACCAGCTCTGATACCATGTTAGAAACATAAAAGAAAATGGAAAAAGATAAGGAAAGAATCTAAGAGAATGTGCAAAAGGAAGAGTTTTACCAAATGCAGAGAGAGAGAGAGAGAGAGAGAGAGAGAGAGAGAGAGAGAGAGAGAGAGAGAGAGAGAGAGATATATATAANGGAGAGAGAGAGAGAGAGAGAGAGAGAGAGAGAGAGAGAGAGAGAGAGAGAGAGAGAGAGAGAGATTTATTTAATAAATCAACCACAAGTTCACCAAAATGGTCCAAGAACCAAGAGAAGAACACAAGGATTTGAAAGGGGAAAAAGAAAGAAAAAACCCCTTGTGAATAATATGAATATGGCTCAAAGCCTAAAAAATGAGAGGAATAAGCTCACTACAATATTGCAAGAAATGAGAATGAGAGAAGAGAGAAGAAATCCAACTTAGAATCCCTATGAGAACCCTAAGAAGTGTGTGAGAACCATCTCTTAAGTAGAGATGAGTGGAGGAGTTTGCATGTAAATCACATACTCTATGTGTGCCACATTCACATTTGGTGTGTGCCATGTGTAGGAATCCTCTTAAGGAGGAATATATAATTTCCTTATTAAAAGAATTACAAATATGCAACAAGAACTTGGTATATATTTTAATTGCACAGATACCAAGGAAATATTAATTTTAACAAATATTTCTAAACTTCTATAAAAAGCTCATATTCATAGAGTTAATATTTTATTAGATACGTTAGGGTAGGGGTCCTACAACCCCACTCCATATAATGGGAGTATGAATTTTTTAATAGATGATATTGTCATCAACATCAAGAGGCCCAATTTACTGAAGGTTTTGGAGGTTTGTACAAATATTTGAATCAAAAAATATTATAAGAGTTGCAAATTTATCTTTATCGAGCCCTTTACTGCCAATTTTGAGACCCGATAATTCACTTGCTTGACATTGCATGAAGTTTGGTGTTTGAATATTTATTTAGTCCCTTCACTGAAGAAATAAATATAGAAAGATTTAATACAAAAATTAGTAAACTCCTAGAACATATGTTGAAGCAGATTTATGCTTAACCTTCATTCACTGATAACCTATGTTGGTGCTCTAGTCGGTTACTCCTACTATTAGGCTTTCCAGTTCAAGGTGGAAAACATGGTGTCTTATTGGACGACCAATAAACACTTGAAAATGGTGCTCTTTTTGTATATTGTGCCCCCATCCCATATAAGTCTCGATCATATTTTGAAACTTATATGGAAGGTTATAAAATATTACATGAAACTTAGCTACAAGGCTCGATGCAATGACATTTCATTTATTCTTAGAAAAAGGAGCTTGTGGTCTAGTTCTAGTTTCAAGTTTTTGATACTCCAAAATGTGGTCCCAGTACTGTAGAAAATAATACATTGGAGGTTAGTCTCTAATTTATAAGCTTAGAAGTACTTGAAGTTCCTAATTGCAAAAGTAATAAATTTCTACCCAAAAAATTCTTGGCGAGTCATTAATTTTGAGTTGCATTATTATGTTTCTTTAAGTTGTTTAGATACATTGCAAAACTCATCCAACTTGAAAATGAAATAACTCAATCGAAGAATTTAGACTGAAAAATCTTCATTATAATGCATACAAACTATTTGATATAATGTTTAAGCCTTTGAAGAGAATAGTAGAATGTGAAAACTTGGAGTCAACTATTCAAAATTTCACAGTTGTCCAAAATTAATGTATTTTATGAGCTTTATTGCATCAAGTTAGATTTTAGAATACTATTCAAATATTGCAAAGAAGTTAATGCATGCCAATCACTTGACATTGTGCTTGAATGATTAAAAGTATAGTGCCATAAATTATAGAAAACAAGGTTTCATATTATAACTAGCCACCAAAATTATCCCTCTATCTATCTCATGACCCTTGTCACAGTTGATTTGTTTCATCATTGTTGACATTTTTATGGTTTGCATTGAAAATTGATGAAAATTCACCCACTTGCGCCTTTTCTTTCAAGTTTCTTGGTGGCTGCTCCAAACATTTGGTATTGTTAGTCTGTAGTTGATTTTGTTTCTTATTAGGGTTTATGTGAATCCTTGACTGTGTATGTAAGGGAGTAATTTGCATATGATATGCCATAATTTCATAATAGATAGATGGATATATGGTATCTCTAGTAAGATATCTTTATTTCATACAATTATTGTGGATGTAGAGTTTTGGGACTTTTCATGTGAGCTACAGTGGTATTAAGTGCTCCTTATATCTTCTAGCTTGGTGTTGGTGTTGGTATTATGATGGATTTTGGAGTTGAGATGTAGTGTTTATGCTTATGAGTTTGTCATTGATGGAAACTCGATCAGATTTGATAAATAGGTTACAAATACTGATCGATTGGATGGATAGGTAAAGAAAAATAAGCTAAGTGTTTTGATAAGTTAACAGGAAGACAGTAACAGAAAGTATTTTGAGTGGTGATCGAGATAGAGAAAACATTGGGTGGTGTGATCATTACTAGAGCCTTATTTTGATGAGATAAGTGCAGTTTATTGACTGCGATAGTTAACTCACAGTTTTGACTGAGTTGGTATTTTGGTGACGTGTATAGTTTGAACTAGTTGAGTTACGGATTGGTTCCTAATGATCAGATGATCAAGGAAGTTGATTATTTTCTGATGTTTAGTTATAAACTTTTGTATTACATTTTGGACCGACATGTTAGGTATGATTCACGCTTATTTTCATGAGTTAGGTCAATGTTTTGGGCTGACTTGTGGGATGTTTTTCAAGTCTTAACCGACTTAAGAAGAACAATATAAATGGAAGCTAAATCGTGTGTTTTAGGGTTGAAGATCATGTGATTGGTGGTTGCGATAAGAGACAAAGACAAAATATTGTGCCAGGGTTCAGAGATTGGATTGGATCTAACATGAAAGAAGTGACATTCCCAGATCATTCTTTTGAGTTCATTTCTCAAGGCTAACTCTAATAGGTTAGCATGTTAAATCCCTTAACAAGGTAGACTTTAACAAGTCTCATTGTATAAATCCTTTAACAGGGTGACTTCTGTTAAGGAGTTTTAAATCCTCTAGCAAGGTAGATCCTAATAGGTCTAATTGTACTTCTAACAAGGTACTAGTCACTCTTAACCGGTGATCCCCTAATAGGGTATTGTAAGCTCCAAAAAAGGAAATTTTTTTACTACAGTGAATATATTTGTGGGTGTCATCCCCACCATTTTTTTCTCTATCTTACAAGGGTTTCCACGATAAAATATAGTGGTGTTATGTGTTTTGATTAATAGGTAAAATTAGGTTTTCAAGGGGCCCCAAAATCATTTACAACCAAAGCATAAGAATAATAAATATTACAAAACACTACCAAAAAAAGGAAAAGAGAAAAAAAAACCCTACAAAAGATAACAAAAAACTACCCCGAACAACCAGTGTAGCCCAACAAAAAAGGAAGCACCCAACAAAGAACCTAGATCAGATTCCAATGCCAGCTAGAGAAAGATTAATCTTCAGTGTATCATCATTCTATCTTCAATATCCTCCATCCTCCTAGTGATGGATTTGAGCTCATTGACATTCTTGTCAACAGGCGGGGAGTGTTTTTTAACACTGGCCCTAGTTCTAGTTCCCGAACCTCCACTTTCCTCTAGGATATCATTCCCGTGGTCTCCAACATTCCCCAACCCATTCTCTAGAACCTTCACTAGGGCTTTGAGGTTGGAGTTGGTAGCTTTCATGCTATCTTTTCTATGTTGCAGAATCTTAAAAAAATGGTGTTCTCAAGCTTGTCCATCTGACCCTTGATAGTTTCCATTCAATTGCCCATTTCCTTAGTGACCTGCTCATTTCTTCCTCCAGCCATCTATTCCTAGAGATTATTATTATTGTCCTGCAATTTTCCGCATTTTAGATTGAGCATTTTAATTTCTTGAAAGAACCACTTCTTGAACCTAAAAGAGTATAGAGCCTTGGCTTTAGCCATTTGGAGAGCCCCAATGGTGATCTCCTCTCTATCATTTAAATCATCAAAGATAATATTAATAGAAGAATCTCTGACCCTCCTATTGTTGAAATCCTTTGTTTCCTCCTCAGAGATTTATTTAGTTTCATGTGACACCGAAACATTATGCCTCACCCTAGCAAAAAATTTACCTAGAATGGGCACCTCCTCCTTTTCTTTGCTTTCATCCCTATCAGGACCCTCCATTATGGAAAACTAAAAATATTTATCCATAAGGTACTGTAAATTATTCAAATTCTATCCAATGTTCTCACTAGACGTACCTTGCATGTTGATGGAATCCTCTCTAGTTTCCAAATTTTCCTTCTCATTTTCTGAGTCATGGTCACTATTCCTCCCTCCCGAGGCTAGTCAATATCCTCCATTTTGACCTCTTCCTCATCATCGTTCTTGTCAATATTTCCCTGCTCTATTTTTTGGCTTCCTCCTCAACTTGAGTATCATTCTCTCCTCCTGAATCCTCTATAGCATATTCTTCCTCATTGTGACTAGGGTTCTTTTTAGCCACAATGATATCCTCTTCGCAAGAATCCTTAATTTTTGATTCACTATCACCACTCCAACTTTTCTCTTCCCCTTTAGTAGTGCTAGACCCACCTTTCTTGCAACTACCTTCCTAATAATCCCTTGCTTTATGTTTTCCCTTTCTAAAACAAGGGATTTTATTTATGGGTTTTGGGACATTATCCCTTATGTGCTCGTAGATCAACAAAATCAAACCCTCATGCAAAATAGGCTTCTTAAATTTCTTTTTATGCTAAAAAATACTTTTAAGCAGAGAACTATGTAAATAGTAGGGAATGTTCACCAAATATTTGTACCTGAAGTGATTTATCAACATGAAGTGGTGAGAAATTGATGAACTAGAACTGATTGTATGTTTGAAGATGTTAAGTTGATGCAAGACATTAAATTAGTTAATGTATTGTATTGTCATTGATGTCAACTTGATATAATATGTATGGTCATGTACATACTACTAAAGACTTCAAAGAACCAATGAATCAAAGGCTATGCTATCAGTAATGCATAAAAGTTAAGTATTCACAAAGTGACTGTAAATACTGATGGAGTGCACACCGACAGACAGAGTAAACCAACAAGAGAAAAGTCACAGTGTTACCCAACGAGAAAAGGCATAGTGTAACCCGAGGGAAAAAATTACAATGTTTCCCGATGGATAGACAACACTGACAAACAAAGATCCCAAAGACAACTGAAGTCCCACCGACGGAACAGTCAGTTGTCACCAATGACTAACTGAAGTATTGGCCAATAGAAAAAAGAGTTCAAAAATGACAAAAGGCTTAGTTGTCAAGAGCTAAATATAGACTTAACTGGTAATTATCATTGTTTTAATTGACAAGATAAAGCCAAAGATAAGTAAAGGATTTAAAGTTGTTTTGTCCAGTTGGCAAGAAGATCTCTACGAGATAAAACAAGAGTTTTTCATTAAATCTAATTGGCGAGAATTGTGGATCACACCAAGAGCAAGAAGGTCAAGAAATGGTGAAATCATGTCTATGTAAGAGACAAGTTAATTCAATGTCAATTAGGCGAGTGACAAGAGAATAGATTCTGAAGAGGTTTTGAAGGAGAAGAAAGTCTTCATTTAGACCTGATCAATCAAGCTAAGGAAAGAGCTAAATTCTGTAGACACCGACAAACAATGATACATCATAACAGAGTAGAACAATGTGGAGTAAAGGTATTGAATTGATAACATTGATCAAAAAGGTAATGTACTTACAATAGATCTGAAAATCTACAATTCTAGTTTTATATGTGAACAAATCAATTTACTATTTCAATTTAACCATTGAAGCATCAAGTCTCTTAAGCAAGTAGGACTTAAAAGTCTTTTCTAATTAAGATACATCCCAAGGAGTATCAAAAAATTTGATCATATCAGGTAGCATTGGATATGCCCGATACCTATTGATAGGCCAAGTGAGTATTTGAACAAGGATGGTAGCATTGGATGCCAGATACTAAGTGAAAAACTATTCATTAAAATCCTCTAACAAGGTCACACCTAACAGTGTGTTTGTAACCTTTAACAGGGTTGGCTCTGCACTGAGCTCACTTCAGAAGAGTGAAAATTTGGGTTACCGGCCCCAGAGGTTTTTCCCTTAACAGGGTTTCCATGTTAAAATCCATGTGTCAATGTGTTTATGAGTCTTTACTTTATTGTTTTTCATTTCACATAAGTAAATCTAGATTGATCGGTATACACTAGTTATTTACTCTATTTCGATAAATAAAAAAAACTGCTAATCGGTAAATGTAAGAATAAGATTTGAAAGAGTAATACAAGAAGTAGTTATGTGTTAGAAATATTTCAAGGCAATCATCATGTAGGAATGACGATAACTAGAGGCTTATAAATGTGACAATAAGTTTTTGGGTTGATTTAAGGATTAATTTTTGAGGTCACTGATTCACCCCCCCCCTCCCATTTATTCTAACAATTGGTATCAGAGCTTGTGTGCTTAGAAGGAAGGTTTCAAGACCTAAGCTAAATATCACAAGATGAATAGATGTTATGTGCCCAAGTTGAACAAAGACAACTTTGCTTCATGGAAAAGCAGGATAAAACTCCACTTATCACGTATTGGAAATGATGTTACTCAATACTTAGATACTGAATATGTGTTGCCCATGGGAGCACTCACAGTTGAACAAATGAGAGAGAAGCATGAGAACAACTGCATGATAATAGAGCTTTTTTCCTTACTCTCCAATGCTAAATTTGAATATGTCAAAACATTCACAAATACAAAGAAGATGTGGGATAAATTGAAGCTTGTACATGGTGGTGATATAAATGTTCTGAGAGCCAAGGCAGAAAGCCTTAGAGGAAATTTTTATGATCTCAGAATGAAAGAAGGTGAAAACATCACACAATACATCACAAGAATCAAAGAGGTAGTCAATCCTATCCAAGGAGTTGGAGGTGTATTAGATGAAGAGACAGTGGTAAGTAAAATTCTAAGAACCTTATTGCCTACTTATGCTATTAGAGTATCTTCCATACAAGAAATGAGAGCAGTAAAAAATAACAATGTTACTCTAGATAGTTTGATTGGAAGACTGATTTCATTTGAGATGAATAACTTTGATAGTAGTGTCTTACCAAACATAGAGTTTGCATTCAAATCTTCTTTAAGAATAAGTAAATCAAGTCATAAACACACTATGAGAAAAGATAGTGAAAGTGAAAGTGAAGAAGAAGATCTTGATGAAATTGAAGCACTTATGGCTAGAAGAATGCAAAGAGGCAAAGGTAAATACAAAGGTAAATTACCGCTTGTATGTTTTAATTTTAAAGAGATTGGACACTTTGCTGCAAGATGTCCTAACAGAAGAAAAGATGACAGAAGTACTGACAGATCATTAGAAAAGAAGTTTGACAGAGGTTATAACTGAGATTACAAAAGAAACCAATAATCAGAAAGAAAAGATACCCAAGACTACAAGGATAAAGGAAAGAAGGCCAGTTACCTAGCTACATGCAAAGATGAAGATACTAACACCGAATTTGATGAAGACATTGAGATGGTGCTTGTGGCAGTAAAAGATGATTCAGATGAAGATGAAAGGTATGTAGAAACTGCACTCATATATAAATTTAGCAAGAATGATATCTGGATCATAGATAGTGGTTGCACTCACCACATGATCGGTGACATAGAAAATTTTAATACTTTTGAGTATTATTATAGTGGTACAACAAGAATGGGTAATGCCACACATTTTCTAGTTGAAGGTAAAGGAACTATAATGTTGAGTAACCTGATAAAATGTAAAAATTCCTATTGGGTGAAAGGATTGAATTATAATCTATTGAGTGTTTATCAGCTGAATAATTTAGGTCACTGAGTAGTATTTGAGAATAAGAAGGCAGAGATCTTCAATGAATCAAAAAGATTGATCAGAATTGGTGAGCAGACCAAAGGTAACTTATTCTATATGAATGATACTGACACCACTTGCTTAATGGCTAGAAACAAAGACATATGGTTGTGGAATAAAATATTGTGTCATGTAAATTTTGACAACATGATAAAGATAATGAAAAAGAGAAATGTAAGAGTCTTACCGAGCATGTCAAAGCTAGACAATATCATGAGCAAAAAATGTCAAAAATGTAAGATGACAAATTCTAGTTTCAAAAGCAAAACCCATACATCTAATGCTATTCTAGAATTAGTCCATACTAATCTATGTGGACCCATGAGGATAAAGAGTTACTATGGTGATAGATATTTCATTCTCTTTGTTGATGATTACTCTAGAATGATGACAATTATGTTTCTAAAAGATAAATCAGAAGCATTCAAGATGTTTAAATGGTACAAAGAAATGGTAGAAAAACAAAGTGGTAAGGAATTGAAATTATTAAGATTAGATAGAGGAGGGAAATTTGTTTCAGATGAATTCACTAAATTTTGCAATGAGCATGGAATCAAAAGATAGGTCTCTACACCGAGAACACCACAAAAAAATGGAATTGATGAAAGAAGGAATAGATCCATTGTTGATTGTGCAAGGACACTGATGATAGAGAAAGGAATCAACCAAATCTTCTGGAGGGAATTTCTTAGTACTACTGTTTACACATTGAATGGAGTACGATTGAAGAAAGACACCAAGGAGACACCCTATGAGCTATGGTATGGTTACACACCCAATGTAAGTCACTTCAAGATCTTTGGTAGTCAATGTTATATCTTAAAAGATGATAGAAATGGAAAGCTTGACTCCAAAAGTGATGAAGGTATCTTTCTAGGGTATTCCACCAAGAGCAAGGTAGATAAATGTCTCAATAAATCTTCTAACAAAATTGTTGAAAGTGCAAATGTAAAGATAGATTAATTAGCAGAGAAGAATGAAAAGGAAAGCACAAAAGAACTAGAGGACTACAATAGGTTTATTTATAATGAAGAACCTGACGCTCTACCCGAAAAAAAATGTATAGCTCCTGAGAAATAGAATATTGCAACTGATCATCATGCTGCAAATACCAAAAATCAGGATATTGCTCAAGATGATGTATCGAGTGATAGAGATCAGAATGAAGGAAAAAATGATGATCAAGATAATAGAAAAAGAATTGAACCTATACTGTCCAAGTATGTTAGAAGGAACCATCCATAGAACTAGATCATAGGAGACAAGAAGGCTGGTATGAGAACTAGAAGTAAGTCTCTAAACACAAGATGTCTAATTTGTAATTTTGAGCCAAAATTTGTCAATTTTGCACTTGATAACGAAGAATGGATTAGTGCTATGAATGAAGAAATTGAGAAGATTGATAAAAAAAAGACATGGACACTTGTACCGAGACCAGATGACAAGAATATCATCAATACCAAATGGATATTCATAAATAAGTTGAATGAGAATGGAGAAGTCACCAAAAACATAGCAAGACTAGTATGCAAGGGATATGCACAATAAGAAGGGATTGACTATGGAGAAACATTTGCACCCATTGCTAGGCTAGAAGGAGTGAGAATATTTCTTGCTTATGCTGCATTTAAAGGATTCAAGGTGTACCAGATGGATGTCAAGTCTAGATTCCTAAATGGAATACTAGAGGAAGAGGTATACATTGAGAAACTAGAAGCGTTTGTTGATCCAAACAAGAGGAACATTGTATGTAGACTATACAAAGCCTTGTATGAATTGAAACAAGCACCAAGAGCCTGGTATGAAAGACTTAATTCCTATCTCATAAGTATTGGATTTGTAAGAACTAGTGAAAATAGTAATCTTTATTTGAAGGAAGATACCGATGCTAATATTTTGATTGCTGAAATATTTGTTGATGACATCATATTTGGAGGCAATTATATGCTATGAAAATCATTTGCAAATTAAATGAGCAAATATTTTGAGATGTCTATGTTTGGAGAGATCAAGTTCTTTCTTGGTCTATAGATCATGCAACAAGATGAAGGCATTTTCATTACACAATCCAAATACATCAAGGAAGTGCTTAAAATATTCAAGATGGAAGATTCCAAGCCAGTTGGAACACTGATGGAAATTTGATGTAAGCTAACAAAGGAGGAAAAGTCACCTGAGGTAACTCAGACTTTGTATAGATCAATGATTGGCAAAATCATGTATGTTGTACATACTAGACCATATATTACACATGCAGTAGGAATAGTTGCAAGATTTTCTATTAATCCCAGGGAATCACATATGACTGTTTTGAAAAGAATCCTAAGATATCTAAAGAATAATGAGGACTATGGCTTATGGTATAGAAGAGAAGGAAAATTTGAAATTAAGGTCTTTACCGATGCTGATTGGGCTGGAAACATTGATGACCGAAAGTGCACAACTAGAGGAGCATTCTTTATGGGTGATAGATTTGTCACATGGATCAGCAAGAATCAAGGATGCATCTCTCAGTCTACTGCAGAAGCATAGTATGTTGTTGCTGCTGCAAATTGCTCAAACATTGCATGGATCAAATAGTTACTAGAAGGTATGAACATGAAAATTCTTGAACCGGTATTATCTATTGTGACAATACCAGTGCAATTAACATTTCCAAGAATCCAGTCATGCATGCTAAAACAAAGAATATTGCTATCAAGTATCATTATTTGAGAGAACAAGTTCAAGAAAATGAGGTAATACTTGAGTATGTGCAATCAAAGGAACAATTAGCTGATATCTTCACCAAGCCACTTGATCGCTTGTTATAAAGACTCAAAAACTAGGCATAATCCTTTAACTCAGGGATTGGAAATCCAACTAAGCACTTCATCCACTTTATAATAAACTCATTTAATATGTCAAACCAAGGGACGTGTTACTTGAAATGGGCCAGCAAAATATCTCAACCAATCATTCTATAATTATTGCAGGAAATAAATGCTGGAAAGGAACTACTCTATGGCTCTAGGAAATAAATGCTTTTCGAAAGGAAACTATACTATTGCTACATGAAATGAATACTTAAAGGAAATCTAAACTATTTCTATGAAAGTAGATGCTTGAAAATAAATGATGGAAATGAAAGCTGCTAGCAGGATGGAAGAGTACACACAAACAACTATAATGCTTTAGTAACTTTGTCGCTCGGCCGTAGGAAGTGGTAGCTGTCTTGTGGCTTTGGCTGTAGGAGTTGTTCAGCATAGGAATTGAAATAATAGAAATGCAAGAAAGTGAGATAACTAGAATGAATTTAAACTAAGGATTACTCACCAAGTGGCCCCCCTTGGGTGAGTACCCAGAACACTCAATTACACAGTACTGAACTCAAAACTTCATTTGCTCATTAACTTGAATAAAAGAGTACAGGAATTCTACACAACGAAATAATAGAATACAACTATAATAATACTAATTCCCTCCTTCTCACGCAGGAGCAGAGCTTAATTTAAAGGGAAAAAAATCTAACTGCTAAAATCCACATGCCCTAAGAAAAGGTAGAGCTTTTATTACAACCATCTAACAAAAAGGAAAACTATAAAACATGAAATATAATCAGTCAAGAAGAGAGGAAAGAACTGCGTAGACAAAAGATCTAACTTCCAACTCTCCTATATTTCATCAAAGAAATTATTGCACTCACCAAGTCTTCACTCAACTGTCTCCACATGGATCAATCTGGAAACCTTCTACCACTGTTATGCCAATGTTTCATCCTTGCACGTTTGCTGCAGGACCGATATGCTCACCTGAACAAGATGATAGTTGCTACTTTGATGGGCTGCATTAACACCATTAGGATAAAAGAATTCATGGAATTTATTCAAAGTACATACATTATCTATTTTCCAAACAGTCAATTCATTCATAAAACATGATCATGAGTTCATAGCAATAAAATAGAGCATATTCATCCTGATAAAGCACATTAAGTAGCATATGTCCATGGCATAGGTTTAGTGGTTGGCTACCACATAATAATAGTTTTAGAGCATAAATTCTTGGAATACTAACATAAAACATAAGAAAGGACCTAACAAAAGTTCTTCTAAGGTATATAAAAGATGCCATTAAAATGGCCTATCATTCTGCCCCCTACGAAGACTAGTGTTGGTCCTCAGGCACCGAGACATTCTGGATCTTGGAAAGAACCCAGAGGTCTCCTTCCTATGTTTCTCCAACCATAGAGGTGCCAACACACCAGTAGAACCCATTTGTATGATCCATCTTTACCCGTCTGCTCAGTTCCTGATGTTCATCTATTTCATCATCCACATAACTGTATAATGGCCATAAAAGTAGGGGAGGCTAGAAGGTGAGTGGAAACCATCGCTTGGGAAGTGGTTGTCTTCCCTAGCATATATACCAACTAACATGCTGCATTGTAGCCCACAAGTTAATTAGACAGGGTGGCTCTTCTTTCTTAAGTGCCAGGGTAAGTCTCTCCCATCTCTGCTTTAACCCTTTAGCTCCTCTGTCTTCGTTTGATAATGAAAATTTTTCAAACACCGAGAAAAATTCCTCACAGATCTCCAAAATACGTTTCCTCAGTGCAGAATCATGAAATCCATACACAATTTTCATTTAGTCCTAGTAAAGTCATCGTGGTGACTGGCTTTCAGGATGTAGGGGCAATGAGATGGACTTTTCCAAGATTCTATACTTTTGTAATTTATCACCATAATTTATTTCATTATGAACCCAGGAAACAAGGGCAGAAAAATGTATATCACCAATAAAAAGAAGGGGGGTTCCAGTCAGTATTAAAAGGAACAACATAATTGTGCATGTACAATTCACATTGTAGATTCTGAACACAATCAGATGATGTGTTGTATGCAGCCACAAATTCATGTGGTGTTTCTATGCCTGAGCTAACATCCCAGAAGACTCTCATTAATTTAAATAGGAAAAAATGCTCCTTGAGGCATAGGGCATAAACTCGTGGTGGTGGTCTGCATCCCAACAATTCTAGAATTATATCTATAATGTTATTTATCTTATTCTATAGAAATTCAATTTCCTGCTATTTTCTTTCAATCTCTCTTTGTAATTTTGTCTTTTCTGATTCCCACATCAATTTTTGATATTGCATTGCATTGAAATAATCAACCAATACAGAGTGAACAGTTACCTCCTAAGGTTTTCAATGTGGGACCACCCTGACTGCTTGTGGGTCTTCCTCTTTCTTTGGGAAAATTGGCACATTTTCTAGAACAAGGGGCCTTTCCCCGTGATTGCCTTCCTGTAGAGAAGAAGATTCTCTTCTGGAAACTTTAGGCTCTGCTACTTCTAGTATTACACATTCTTCTTCTGGAATAGCCTCAGCGGTTGCAATATCCTTTTCCATCATACCCTAGCATTTGGCAATAGGACTTCCTAATTGTGGTTTTTCCTATAAGGGTTCCTAGGAGGAGACATGAGACTCGTCAGCCGTAACAGGAGAACCTTTTTCATTCGGTTGTGTCGTGTTTAAGTGAACACTTTTGCACAATGGGGTATTAGTAGAGGCTGCAGGTCGCTTATGTGAAAATTTCTTTTTCTTGGTAGGTGTGGTCATAGGAGAAAGAGTAGACATAGGAATATCCTGACTCATATATTCTGGCATTTTTGCTTTTCCCTTGCCCTTTTTATCCTTTTGTCGAGAAACTATAAGAACCTCAGTTTCTCCGCTCCCTGAAGTAGGGTTAAGATGGCCAGAGGGCACATTTTCCTCATTAACTCCTGAGGGAGAAGAATTCCTTAAGGTTTCATCTTGTTCACCAAATTCTTCTTCCTCATCAGGGTTATTTCCATGTTCTTCTTGATTCTTGGGTCGTGGCCCCTCTCCATACAATTCAACATGACGTGCCTCAATAAATCTATTCCAGGACATGGGAGAGACATCCCTCAGTTAAATTTCCACCAATAGTTTAATTAAACCATGGTGGATCACCGTGTTCTACCACCCCTTCCATACCTCTTTAGCACTTAATTTCAAAAGGGTGTAAAGAAAATTTGGAACATTTACTAAATGGTTATGCCATAAATGGATCAATAATTTAAAGTGAACTGCATGCAAGAAGGAAAAATGGCCTTCATAGGTACTGTAACTTATGACATGAATGACCAATTGAGGAAATTTCCCTGGAAGAGATGTCTGTTTTACTCCTTGTTTACTGTAATCCATTGGGGCATCGATTGGGAACGCAAATTCCACTCTGGCTGTTTGTGCGTCATACCCATGTGGAAATGCTTCACCTATAGATGGAAGTCCAGAGACTTCTACAATTCACACTTCTAAAGCTTCAATTTGTAACCCCTTAACATATGCAACTCCATTGTTGTATGTTCTCATAAATTCCAATGTCATATCTTCGTCATACCCATTTAACCTAACAAAATAGGTGAGCCAACCTAATCTATTAAAGACCTGAATGATGTCTTGGTCTTCTAACAATTTCATGTGGTTTGATGGTTCATGCCGTATATGAAAACCACCCATTCTGCTTCTTGAAATTCCAACAATGTCTGAGAAACTCAAAAATCTCCTTACTCCACTGATACTCTTTACTCTGTTTGCTGAAAAAATATCTATGATGTGCCAAAAATTGGAATGAAAGTTTTCTAGTATTTTAGGATGAACAAGACACAAAAAAATATTTTGAAATAATTATGTGAAGTTAAGCTTAAAATTTTTGAGCTAAAAACAAGGTTGGTTTTGACAATTTACACGCAGGGTTTGTCAAATCACAATTTCTGATATGATGGCTCAGTACAATTCAGGTAGAAAAATAGTAATGACATAGATTGGTAATTATGATAGCTGATTTGGAAATGACGTAAGTTTTGAGATGATGGGATATTTCATTTATTATTCACAAAACCCTATTTAATGCCACCTAAAAAAATGACAAGTGTCCTCACTTGCATGGAAATGTATGCCAAAATTAGGGATGAATCACTATATTAATTACAATGTGTCATAATCATATTAAATGAAGTTAAAAAAACTTTTAGAGGTAATAAAATAATGCGTACCTAGGAATATTACATTGTTAAATGCTCAAATCCAGAAAGATTTGATGATGTTGGCAGAGTAAAAATCTGAGCTGGCACAATAATGAGGTGACGTGAATGCATGGATGGAAAAAAAACATGATGAAAATGAGGATGGAATGACATTTGTATTATGGAAAAGAGATTTTCTTGGGAAACAAAATTTTTATTATGACTGCATGAGGGAAATTTTCAAAGAGATGACCAGAGCAAATAATTACTCCGGTTGGCTTCAGGAATGCCCTCAGCAGGAAGAGGTTTGTTGGCTGTAGGAAAGTCTTCAACTGGAGGAGTTTCATCAGATGTAGGAGGTCCTTCAGTTTCAGGGAAGTCATTAGTAGGAGGAGAAGGTTCTTCGGCTGCAGCAGGTTTTGTGGTTGCTAGAGGTTCCATGGTTGCAAGAGAAATCTCAAACTGTCGTAGGAAATTGACCTTTGTCTGTGGTTTATGGTATAGGCAGAGCCTATGTCCATTTACCAGTAACTTGAAACATACAGGGTCGATGGTGTTGGTTGTATTTCCAATTTTGAGGTTTGCCTTAAAAATTTTGTTGTCCTCGGTCTTATCCTTGCTCAAAATCTGAAAAGTGTGTCCAAAATGGTAAAACCCCTATGAAAATTGATGGTCTTATGTTAAAATTCAGAGAAGTAATAAAAAAACCCTAAGTCCTAGGTTTCATTCTGTTCAAAATTGGTTTAAACCCTAGTTGTTTGAAATGGCTTATGTTTTGAAGTTACCTTTTTCATAACTTAAAAGTCTTTTATCTCATATGTTATTTCCTTACAGTCGCTAAGTCTCTTTACAAAAATGGAATATACTTTACCTTCATGAGACTAAGTGACTTCCCTTTGGTTGGGTTATCTCTTAAGGAAAAGAGTATTCTTTCAAAGATCAGGAGACTGAGAGATAACCGTCCGATGGAAAAAGATCTAAAGGATAGTCAGGTTATCTCCAGTTTAATCATGAGTTAACTTTTTCCTGTAGCGACTTTGAGATTGCTCATTTGTATTATCTCTAGATGTGATGTACGGTTTAAATGTTAAGTTAAAGCTTAAGTTTCCCTTTAGTCGATTTATCTCATGAAGAAAATGAGTTAAGTCAAACAATCTAGCGATTAAACTCTTGTCGCTTATTAAGGTTTTAATTTGATGGTAGTCAGATGATCTCATAATAAACCCTATAGTTTGAAATAAATCAAGCGAATTTGAGCTCCTTTGGTCATGAAGTCTCTAGATCAAATTAGAGTTAGTAATGAGTTCAAAAGGTAATGCAGTCGCCAAGTCTTGGGATTCAAAGCGAGTTAAGGAAAAGATCAAGAGATTTGGAGACAACAACAGGATCAAAAGAAAATCTACGGTAGTCTCTAAGTCGCTAGAAAAAATGGACAAGTTAAAAGTCATCAAGAGATCATGACACAAATTAAATATTAAGACAGGTGTCCAAAAGAAATACATGGTTTAAAAGATGCATAGTCGCTAAGTCTCATGATATATTACTATTTATTTAAAAGATTAAGAGACTTAGCAAAGACCGTTAGATGCTGATAAAAGGAAGATTGATGGCGGTCAGGAAGTTCCTTGATAAAAGATTAAAAAAAAAAAAATGATCTAGCAATCAGGAGATAAACATGTAGTCGCAAAGTCTCTGGATGTTAACCAAAGTGGTTAAGGTGAGTTTCAAAAGGATTTCAGTCACCTAATCTCTTGAGATAACCATAGTTGGTCAATTTATTCAGTGATAAGGAGATCAACAGTCGCTATGTCATTGGAAATGAAACATTAGTTAAAAGGATGACAGTTCATAGCCTCCATAATGCACAGAAGCTAACCAATGAGGAAATAAAATGTAGCCACGGTGGAAAAGGTAGCTAGTTGTAATCAATGCTAAAAAATCCGATTTGATCTTAGTCGAATAGAATAAGGGTTTTTCTAAGAAAAGTACTCATTCAAATTTGATTTCATGTCACTGTCAAGAGCTACGGCTAAGAAATTGAATACATTTCATAGTATGCAAAATGAATTGCAGAAATGATTGAATGACGGGATGTTTGCATTGATGTTTCAGTTATAAATAAGCATAGTTGTTGTCATTTTACTTCACCAGTGATTAAAATTTTAGACCTTAAGTTTTCTTTGTGATTGAGATTTTCTGAGAAGATTTGAGTTTTCAAACAGTAAATTGTGAAGTTGAAGTTCAACCTGATTCAGAATTGATACAGTGATATAATTGGCAAAACTTTGTAGTGATCAGAATTTAAAAATTGTGAAGAGTTCAGTGGTTATAGAGAATTCAGTGAATTGTGAGGGTCTAGAGGAGATTTGTTTCAATATTGGTAAGAGAATTGTAATTAGTATAAGAAAAAATAAAGTATGAGTCATGCACTGAGTATTGCATCCTCTAGTGGGAGAAGTGGAGATACTAGTGAAGACACAAAAGGAAAGAGAAACTATTCAGATGAGTTTCTACAATTGTTAACTGGCTCCACTCAAAACAGAAAGGTAAGTGCCAAAATATTACTAGATAATTATTCTGATATCAGAGATGCTAAGACTTCAGGTTCTTCTAGATTTTCTTTATATAATTATTTTTGGAGAAACTCTGACCAAGCCATTCCAATCTAAAACCCTTGGACTTGTGGGTTAGCTAGGTTAATAGTGCCAGATGTATTTATAGATGCATATTTCATCCTTGAATTGACAAATAGATATGACCCTCTTACTAAGATAATTAAGAAGAATGATGGGAAACCCTTACCGACCCTGGATAGGAATTCATTCATAAAGGCATTTGGTTATTACTCCCTGATGAGCACAGAGATTGATTTACAGAAATTGAAGAATAGATATGTCAAAGAGGCTGGGGTAGCAATGACATTGATCAAAGATAAGCATGTCCCCAAGAATATGAAGGGTCTCATTGAGCCTATCCTAGGGGCGATTCCTTATTTCTATAAGGATCTAAACCATTACATTAAGTATATTGCATATGCATTATTCAAAGTACTGGGAGTAGATGCAGGGAGAGAAAGGATTACCTCTGACATCCTTATGATGGTATTAGATATACAAATCCCTCATGTCAGTACTAACTATGATTACATCCAATATGTAATTGATGCATGAAGGGTTTGTACAAATTTGGAACAAGGAGGAAAACCCTAAATTCATGCAATATTCTTTATTGATGCACTTAATTCTTTATTACAACTTCCACTTAATGGATTGTGACCACAGAGATTCTTTCAGAATCAACCTAATCCAATCCAATTCTGGGTAAGGGTATGGAATTACACATCAAAAGCTTATGATTTTTGTGCATTTGAGAATTGGATGGTTTATCCAACAATCCTTGTAGCCCTTGGCGTGGAGAAGACAAGGCTACCAATTTAGGTGTTAAAACTCTTGAGGCCATATGATATGGTGGACAAATGGCCTGGAGATCACAATTGGGGTGATTTCTATTATGATAAAAATTATACAATGATGAGGGTGTATGGTAACATTCACCCACCCCACATCTTTCCATTTCATGTGCCACCAAGGATAGCAGCCATGTAATTCATAAGGCAAATAATTTTAACAGATAAGGAACATCTAGCTCCCCAGAGGAAGGGAAATTTCACCCCTAGATAGTTTAGAATATATGGTTTCACCATTGGGAAAGGGGCAATAGATTTGATAAGTTCATGGGTGAACCATTTCAAAATGCATATTTGTTTATGTAGGTATGTTGATTCAGAAGGTTTTATATCAAGTGCAAGGAAATTATTGACTCCTTCCATCCCTTTTAATAAGGAACAAGAGCAATGTATGGAAGAATATATGCTCATAAATATGATGGATGATGATGAGATTGCTTTGAGAGCCCAAAAGTTTAATGAATTAATGGATTTAGAAAGACAGGTGAAGATGAAAGGATTGACTTATAGTGGTTTTTTCCCTGACTTGTCCTATTTTAAGAGGCTTGATTCTATGATTGAGTCACACAATCTCTTGTGCAATAAATTGGATGAGAGTGAAAAAAGGAAGAAGAAGTATTATTCATCAGAAAATGAAGAGGAGAGTGACAAAGAGTACTATGTGCCTAGCCCACCTCCAATGGATCAACAAATGATTGAATATCAATCAGTAGAAGGGGAGTAGCAAGAAGAAAATGTTGTGGATTTAACCTTAGTCCCAGAAGCTAATGTCATGGATGAGCCCCCATAGAAAAGATAGAGGATTGAAATGGGGGAGTCTTCACAACAAAAGAGTGAAAAAAGAAGAGATAGAATTGGTGCTCTTATCCCAGGAAATAGAGCTTATGACCATCAATTGAGAAAGAAAATAAGACAAGGATAAAAGATGCAAAAGAATATTGAAGAGGAAATTGAAATTCCTCTTCAGACTTGCACTGATGAAAGGACATTTCACCAGCAAGAATTCTTAAGTGATGACCAGTTCATCAGCACAAAAGAATTCAAAGAATTTCTTGTTTGGAAAAAACATAGATTAGTAAGGGAAAATTTACAACTAGAGGGAGGATCCCCAGTGGTAGAAGAGGCCTTGCAAGAATTGCAATATTATGATCCTGAGTCTGAAAGGATGACTCCTGAAGAGGCAAAGCAATTGGTTAATTCCACTGGAATGTTGCTAGTGGAAGGCTGGGACTTGGAATATGCATTCATCAGTGATCAAGTGAGGAGGAAACCTGATATGAATTTGTCATCAGAGGTCCAGGTAGGAGACATGATTAAGGTATTTGGATACAATCCAAAGTCCCAAGCATTGGATTATGTGGAGCTTAGCTCCCAAGGATGATAAGCCCTAATTCATGAGAATAGAAGAAAAGATGGTAGGGAACCAAATTATTTGGTCAGTAAAGAACACAAGAGACTTGGAAATCTCCCAAGGTCTTGTTGGTTCTTGAAATCACTGGATTTCCTCTTAGTGTTTTCGGGAAGCCAATTGATGAATTCGACCTTTGTCTAGGTCAGATTCCTACACTTTAGGTTAGTAACCAGGGCGGGTGTACCCAAACAAAAAATGATAAATGAAAACTGCTAATCTAAGAACTCGAATCTAATATGTCTAATCTAGGATCAAAACTGAAAGCCTAATCGATCAAACTACAAATATACTAAAGTATCAAAACTATAATGTTATAACGAAATTAGGGTTAGAAAAGATGAAAATGCTGTTAGAAATCAAGATTAGTGAATCAATTAAAAACCTTTTTAAATTAAAGTCCTAATATAGATGATTGCTTCAAAATTGAAATGGGCAAAACCTGGAAACCAATAAATGAAAATGACAGATATGTAAATACAATACTGAATATGAGACCAGTGCCTATAACATTGGGCATCAGAGTCCTGAACATTGAAATGTGTTAGGAGACAGAAATGAATTCTAAATTATCAATATAGACAACTTTATTGAATTTAACTCC
>MU228015.1:1525364-1548128 GCA_018584345.1 Thuja plicata
ATAAACCCTTCATAACCATTTGAAGGATCCAGGATTTCAAGCTCTTGTGCACCATTACTCCGTCAGTTTGGTTCTAGCATTCAAGCCATCTTGCGATCACACACACACATTTCAATTATCAAATTCTCGACGCTTCTCAAGTCATATATGCTGCCCCGCCAATACTGAGCATCAAGAACAACATTTCGAAAGGAGTAGAGAGAAACAATAGAAGCTTCAAGCATCGTGGGGTTTGCATTTACTTGTCTTCCTTTCTCTTGCTTGTACATTTTATTGCTCACGTTTCTGTTATTCATTTAGTAGTCATTGTATACTTGATTTGCATTCATTTGTGAACCTTTGCTACTAACCCTCGCCTTTGGAAAGCTGTGGGGACTGGAGAGAGAGGCGTACAGGTACTAATATACAACTCATGAAACTGAACCAGTCTCCAAAGGAATCAGAAGATAGAACTGCATGAAAGAACATCCAAGCATGAAGAAGAATCCATCAGAATCTCAATGGTAATAAGAATCACTACCACCCGACCATGTGGAACCAAAGGTTCACTCCCATCGTGCTGATGAGATAGTAACAGGCCCATCACATGAGGTATACAACAAGAATACAAAACAAGGTACACATGAACTCATACTTCAATGTAAAGGAAGATCCTAGAAGCAATCTAAACCATAACAAAGAATACTAAACAACACCAGTGGTAACTGACACACGTAGGATAACCTAAGCTGTATATAGGGAAGTGTCATCACATAAGTCCAACTTTGAAGGTAACCCTAGTAGTACCTCTTGACCCTGGCCTCCAGGTGACACTATGTGGCTCAGTGATCCTTTCATGAAGACAAGGATCTTGAATCCCATCCTATCATGTGATAGCACTCAAGGCATGGGTAGAGACTCAGACATCTTATTAGTTCATTTTAAACCCCTTTAATGTATCATATTTTCACTTATTAAGTAACTTGCCAATGGGTTTGTAACCGCTTAGAGTCCTAGACCCCCATTGCAAGCCACTTCCCCACTGTACACTTAGTTAACCTACCTAGGCTCAAGATCAAGACATGAAGATATACATAACCACAAATCGTATCCTGCTCATTCAGGAGCACATAGGTTCTCAAATAACCAAACAATAACCACAGTACCCTCATGAGACCATAAAACACATCATAACTGAATTAGGTTGGGTGTAGGAAATAAGGATGATGACATTATCACAACTCACAACTGACATCATAATAACATCATACAGAAAGTACAATCCCAAAACCCCTAGTTTATGTCCTAAAGGTCATCTAGCCCAACAGGCACCCAAAACAAGATAACATAAAAGAACATTCGATCCATTTAAACACGCACCCAAGACACATCATAGTGCAATAATTCATATTCAGAATGCATTTAAACTAAATCACAAATTCATTTACTCACTTAAACTACTATCCAACAATAACTAAATACACCATATTGATAAATGTTAGCATTATCTCTAGATCTATTTATAAACTCCGCATATAAATATAACTAAGGATTAATTACCAATTTTCAGTTATAGGTACAAAGTTATTAAATTCATAGGTGCCCATAAACATCAGTACTAATCATTCAATAATGGTAACAAAACATCATCTCCAACTAATTTTCCCAACTATACCATAAAATAATATAAAACTAATTAAAAATTAATTTTAAAACTAATTTAAAATTAAGTATAAATCAATTTAAAAATTAATTATAAATTAATTCATAATTAATTACAAACTAA
The DNA here is from genome assembly GCA_018584345.1 of Thuja plicata. Taxonomy (NCBI): domain Eukaryota; kingdom Viridiplantae; phylum Streptophyta; class Pinopsida; order Cupressales; family Cupressaceae; genus Thuja; species Thuja plicata. The sequence continues at coordinate 1,527,130 of MU228015.1, forward strand.
TTTAAATTAATAATAAACTAATTAAAAATTAATTTAAAACTAATTTAAAAATTAAAACAACCTAATTTAAAAATTAAATAAACTTAATTTACAAATTAAATTAAACTACAAATAAAATTTTAATGAAAAAAACAATTTACAATTTAAAAGCAAACATATTATAAAAATAAATTAAACCGAAATATATGGGACCTTCGATGCCACTGCGACCTCCCTTTGGGAGTACTGCCGGCAGTCTCGGTCGTGCAGCGGTACGGTACCTGCCATAAGGCAGGCCCTGCCTCCTACGGCAGGGTACTACGCAGCCCCTTTTGTAGATGGGGACAGGGGGGTGCGGTGGCCCCTGCCACCCGCCCTCCTGCGCTTTAAAAATTTTGTTTTTAAATTTTTCTTTTATTTAAAAAGAACCCGCAGACAATCATAATTTAATTTAATTTAATTTTTTTTATTTATTAAATTTTTCAGAAACGGAAAATTTAATAAAACATTTTCTTTTCTTTTTTGTCTTTTTCCTTTTGTCTCTTCCTTTTTTTTTTGACTGGTGTCATTTTTTATTTAACTCTGTATATTTAACAATGAGGTTTTATATTTTTTTTCAATTGATTTATTTTCTAAAGAAGCATTTTCAAAAGGGGGTATTTAATTTTTCCCTTCCCTATAGTTATAACTATAGGCAATATTAATTTATCGTTTTGTAGAAGATCCATAAGGATTTATTCAACGAAATTTTGACAGCACTTCCATACCATGTTAATATATATTTTCCTTTGAAAATTAGGGATCTAGGTTTCCATAAACACATATTTCAATATTGATTTCAAACTAGAAACCCTAATAACCTTTTGCATTTAATGCTATAAAATAAATTCCCTTATGCCCACAAGCACAGATCTGACATGCAAACTAGAATACAACCTCAAAATGATCTAAAACATATTTTCCAATTGAAATCAACAAAACCCAAAATAAACAAGCAAGGAATGACCAATAAGGAATTCTTAGGTTTTCGGATGCATAGAAGATAGGGATTCGAAAACCAGAATTGACATGAACAAGACCCTACCTCAAAATCTGTTGAAGAACACACAATGCAAAATTCAAGCAAGGAGAATTCCCAAATTATGCTCCAAAACCAAGCACACACCAAAGCTTCCAAAAATGCTCCCAAAAACCTGTTATGTTCAAATGAGAGAAGAATCCCCCTAATGAGGATCAACTTCCCCTAATTAAGCAAAGCCATATTTAATAAATACATCTTCATGCTTATCTATCCAATGAAAACTTGTTGTATTTGTGTTACTCCAAGTATGCATTGAAGTTGTCATTATTATGCAAGTACAAAAAATGGACATTCGATAACAGAGTCAAAATAGGATAGTCGGGTTAATTACTGAAGTGCAGAGTTAACTGAGAGCACTGATCAATCCTAGAGTTAACCGAGTGTAGTGATCACCAAATAGAAATACTATATTGAGCAGTAGACAACACCGAGATACACAAGCATAATCAAACACCAGTATAACCAAGACACACAGTTTACACTGAGCACCGAGAGACAACATTAACTGATTGGAATAGAGGCCACTTAAAAATTTGTTATGGCACATTATTCTATATATAAAAAATATCGACCTAGATAATGGTTTACAATGATTGAGGAAGACATTAATTATGAATTTACAGAATTAATTGTTTATGTCTCCTATCTTTATTTGATCAATATAAATTATGTACATTGTTGATCTTAGGGTAGGGATGTAATTGTAAATCCCTAATTAGGTCATAGAGGTTTGATATATAAATGCATAGATGTCAATTTTTTAATGTATGTTGATCAAGCAATTATCAAGTAGTCGCCATACTATGGACATCAAAGATCAAACAAGGATTTTAAGGACAAAGACTACACAACAATAATCAGTTATCAAAACTAAGGCAATGCTACCAAGAAGGACAGAGTAGACAGTATTATCATTCACATTAAGGTGATTTTTTCTATATGTACTTAATGGATCTGTATCAACAATATTGAGATTTTTTATGTTTCAGACCAAACTTTTTGTTACTCTTTAACAATTGTAATAGACCCCAAAATCTCTTAACAGAGTAGACTTAACCATCTTTTGTAAATCTCTTAACCGAGTGCACACATATTTTTCGTTGCTAAATCCTCACACGAGGTAGATCTAATTGATCTCATTGCTACTCCTAACATGGTAAGATTATCAGAAGTGATCATTCTTTGTAAGCTTTAACAAGCTACTTTATTTACTACTATAGTGAATTTTTGTAGGCCTCATCCCCACCATAGTTTTTACCTTCTAACAGAGGTTTTTTGTGATACCAAAATACTAGTGTCACAAGTACTTAGTTTCATGTATGTGTATTGTTTACTTTACATGCATTTACATTTCAGGAGTGATACTATATGTTTGGTGTATGCAATCCACTCAGTCGGTTATCATAGAACAAGTGGTTACAAAGATTTGATTAAATTTTTTTAAGGGTATAGATTCACCCCTCCCCTCTTAGTACACACCTCTCCATTATCCCAACAATTGGTATCAGAGATTGTTATCTTGTTTAGAAGGTTTAATCACTGAAGAGAAAAGATCTTACAATGGAAAGGTATACACTTGATAAAACTATTGAAAATCAGAAGTTACAGTTGCAGATCTATGTCGAACAATACAAAGAAGCCAAAGAGAAACTCAGGGAGATGTTGATTAAGTGAAAGGACATGGCACTTTTCTGTCATGAGACTGATTATCAGGAAGAAGAGATTCATGACCCATTTGATACATCTAGATCTGAATTTTGTAGCATATCTGATGCATCTAAAGGAATCATATCAAAGCTATCTGAAAGCAATCAACAACTTACTGAAGAAGTGAAAGCACTGCAGATCGGTCAAGATAAACAAATAGTTAGAATGGTTTAAGTCTTGAACGATGCAAATAAAGATGAACAAGATAGAAACATGGTTGTTGATGAAAGAAGATAGATGATATTGAGACTTACTAAACATTACTTTGAGATCACCAATCAAGTGGTTGCTATGAGTCATGAGGAAAACCGAGTGAATATTGAACTTGCAAGGAAGATAGAAGACATTGGTGTATTGAGAGAAGAAAATGCAAAGTTGAGGAATGAATTGAAGATTTTACAGAAACATAATGAAGTGATTAAGAGATCTGAAGACAATACTAAGAGAATGGATGAGTTTCTAAACTATCAAAGAAGACTGGACAATAATACCAGATTAGGGTATACCCAGAAAGGAGAAATGTCAAATAAAGCTCAAAAAAGGAAAGTATACTCAAGTCCTAAGCCAAAGAAGCCCTCTTTCCATCATTGTGGAAAACCAGGCCACACATCAAACATCTACAGAAGCAAATCAAAAGGTATTCCTAGAAACCCTCCTAAATTTAATGGTATTTGTTATAGCTATAATAAGCATGGACATCAGGCACGTGAGTGTAGATCCAAGTTGAAAAAACCATACATGGATAAATATTGTAAGAATTGCAACATGAATGGTCATACAACAGAAACATGCAAGAAAAAAACAAAGCAGATCTGGAAGCATAAAAGACAAGAAACGGTAAATCAACTCAGAAGACAAGGAAATATTTCTGCATGGGATTATAACACTTGGAGTAATTGTACAACATGTGGTAAATATGGGTACATTGCAGAAAACTATATGAGACAATGGATAGTTCGGTCTAGGAATTGGTCCAACTCTGGAATGACATTTTCTCACTGTCACAAAATTGGTCATTTAAGGAAAGATTGTGCAGATCGGATAAATACTTATGGGAATGGAAATACTATTGAATAAATTGTGAAGATTAGGAATCAAATGTGGAAAAGAGCATCAAATGATAATGCAGGACCGAGCACAAAATTTGGTGACACCTCATCTGATGGATTAAGTGGCTCCATTGTCTCCACCTGAGCAATACAAGCATGTATGGAACTATGTTTTGTAATGCTATATCATACATTAGTTCCTATATTTATTATACATATGCCAAATTAGAATGAATAAAGATGCACTGTGGCATTACATGTTTGATTACTTTGATCTAGTTGAGTCGGTTAATATGTTCTAGAGTTAGAACTGTCAGCTTGTGAAAATGTGAAGAGACAAACGAGTTGTTATGGCAACCAAGCATTTGGACCATTTACCGAGATGAAATATTGTCTATGCTAATTGAGCTAAATGTTTGTTCATCGAGTGGTTGGTGAAGAGAATTTATTGCATTGCCCTACGTCATTTTCTATAAATTTGGTCTATGTGAGCTCATTTGGTCACAACGCGATCACAGAGAAGAACATAGGAAAGAGTGAAAATTTGCAATAGATATTTTTTGAGCATCCAATAGAGATTTAAGAACATTTCAAGCATATAGAGGTTATTTATTGAGCATTCTATACTTACCAATTTATTCGTGCATTATTTTATGGAAGCCCTAAATTAGAAATCATGGCATCTTCATCACGAACAATGAAAGCTAAGATGGGTAAAGACAAAAAGGTTGTTTTGGTTAAGAACTCTACCTGCACGGAACAAAATTACAAGATTCACCCACAAGTTGTAGCACAACCATATGATAAAGGTGTGTTTTCATCTATCTTGCCTAGGTTTTTTCTCGTCCAAGATGTGTGTGCCTATATACATTGCAAAATAGGTGAAATCAGATACTTCAAACTTATTTCTACATACTAGTCATCGTGCACAGATGGCAATTTGAAAGATGAGAGTAAACATTTGGAGGTTAAAGGGTTGACCAATGCCCTAAATTTGCCAAAAGTTTTTTGTAATGAATGGATCCACATTGTACTAAGTAGAGTACACAATGGAAAAATTTGGCTGGATGAGCCTAAGAAGATAACCAAAGATGTTATCCATGTAGTAACATGCTATCTTATATCAGATAAAACCAAAGCATTAAGGCACTTACTGAGAACCAATTTTGAGAAGCTAACATTAGCCGAGTGGGATAAAACAGGATTGAAGGTCAACTATGTCAGTGATCTTGAGATTAGGTTTGGTGCCTATGTCATAAGATACAAGATATTCAAGTCTAGCAGACCGAACAACGTACCATGTGGAGTTTTGGACATAACATACAAGATTGTGAAGAAGGGATTCAAATTTGATCTTTTCAAGCTATTGTAGAGGCAGTTAGAAGAAAACATGAGAACCATAAGGTCAGCAAAGTCAAATACATGTAAGTTTGGTTCACTACTACTTTGCATATTCTTCTACATGCAGAATTTATTTCCATCAATTGGTAAACTTAAATAGAAGACATACATACCAGTTAAAGTTCAAAATGATGAAATGATTACAATTCTAGGACAAAACTTTTAACCAGTTATGAATGAGTATTTTGTTAAGTTCAAAGCCAGAATGGAAAAGAGATCCAGAATTCCTAAACAATTAGTAGAACAATACAAAGATGAGATTTGTTTCATGGTAGATACATATACAACATTAATCAAAGCAATAGATCCAAGGACTGTGAACCGCCTCACAATAGGTGTGGAATAATCATGCTCAAGGCCTTTCTTAGGAATAGTTTATTCAATCTAAGGAATAATTCTCCCACTATGAGGTGCATTTAACTTGTCAACCCAGGGACGTATACTTGAAATGGTCGGCACAGTATGTGCACTAGTTTCCTTAAAGAGTCATTATGCTTATGCTGCAGGAAGGTAAGAAATACATAAAAGAAACCTACACTAGTGCTGTAGGAAAATAATACACTTATCTCCTTACTGAAATGAATGCTAGAAATTGAAAAATCTACTTAAACCTATACTTTCAACCTAGAACATCCATTATAACTATTCTTGCAGATGTTGCAGGAACATTCACAAAGTACAATGTTGTAGGAAGAAACTGTAACTTCTATCTGAAATACTAGAAATACTGGAAATGCCAGAAGTAAATATACTCTACTCTAATCTATTCCACCTCCCAAGTGGGCCCCCTTGGTTGGTTTCTACTAATCTATTAACACAAAACATAAACCAAGAATTACTTCATTGTATTTCAAAAACTCATTACATAAGAACAATACATGAAACTTAAAATAACTTGCTGTAAGGTATAACAGTTTTCTTCCAAAAAATTTCTCTCTCTAACTTTCCTCTAACTACAAACTATCGGTCCAATCCCTATAAATAGAGGATCGAACACTTATTACAAAATAGAAAAGAAACTATCTTGCTAAAAACATGCCAGAGAAGAAGATGGAAACACAATAGCCTGCGGTGTGGGTAATAAAGCTTGGGCGACCAGTTCAACATAATAAAGTATAGAGGGAATATAGCAGCACTACATCCCCGCATTCCAAAATAGTGTCTCCTCCATTGTAGCAGTCGTGTCTCCTAGTGTTGTGATGATCACTCCACCGTAGCTTGTCCTCAACAGTCTTCCTTGAATGTTGTCAACCACTCTCCAGCCGCTTCCTTCCCTGAAAAGTTAGTTGTGATGCAGAAATATTCATGAAACAAGCTTAATCAAATTAAATCTAGATATTAGAACATATATTCTGATGGTTGTATGAAATACTGCACTATATGTATAATATTGGAAAAATATGTCGCAAATATCTACCCATGGTTTATCAGTTCTAACTAGACTTTATCATAAGTTTTAACTGGCTAGGTTTACAAATGTCTTGACAGAAATTAGAACAAAGTATTTAAAATTATACAAAATAAAGGCAATAATTTGGCCTCATCATCTGCCCCTTGGTTAATCAAATGCTTGTCCTCAAGAATTGTATCTTCAGGAAATTGACCTAAAGTCACCAAATTCAGTTCTTCCTCGCCTCTGGCTCTTGAAGGAGTAGTAGAATCCTCTTGTTCTTTCCCAAACTTCCCTTCTATGATCCTCTTGCAGCCTGTCAAGCCTGGCAGTGTTGATGTCATACAGGGACCAAAGAAGCATGGGTGGCTGCATTGTGAGCGGACACCAGAGTTCCTGCCTAATTTGCCTACCCAGCTCCATATATTTTGGTGCTCAGTGTATGGCTGCTTCAAGGTTAATGGGGCTGTGTGGCTCTGACCTTTTGAATGCCTCTAATAATCTACTCCACCTACTTCTGGCACTGGTCAAGGCTCTTTGGAAGACAAAATAAGACATTTTGTCATATTCTTCATACACATATGTTTTGAGCTTGAAAATTTTATCTCTTATTTCCTTTTTAACATTCCCATATGTCAGTTTGAACCAATCCCTCAGGAATTCTTCTGGTTGACTATTTTTTGCTCTTAATGGTAGGGGTTCCAATTTCTCCAATTCTCTATAATTCTCCAGTTGTTTATCATAGTTGGCCTCGTTGTGCATCCAAGACATTAGGGCCCTTAGGTGTATATCCCCTATGTAAAGTAGGGGGTTCCATTCAGTCTTTGTAGGGATGATGAAATTATGCACATAGAACTCACAGAGTAAGTTTTGTAGCCATGATGGAAGGGTCTGGTATAAACCAGAAAATTCCAAGGCTGATTTGAACTCTGCGTTTACATCCTTGAGGGTCATCATCAACTGGAATAAGAGGAATTTTTCTTTTAGATAGATGGTATAGACCCTAGGTGGCAGTCTACAAGAAATTATCTCGTCAGTTAGCTCAAGGGCATGTTCCATCCTTTGTTTCTGTCTTGCTAATTGATCTTTTAATTCTGCAATTTCCTCTCCTTGTTCTACTATTACTTTTTGCAATTTCTTTTTCTCTTCTCCCCATAGAATGGTTGTCAACACATGCTTATTATATAACTGGAAGAGAAGAATTTGCAGAGTAATTGGACCACTATTTTCATCCTGGTTATTCTTCCTCCTTTGTTCCCTCCATGTCTACTCTAAGAAATTTATCAAGCAAGTTCGCTTATAGGAAACTAGGGTAGTTTCTATGCAAGCTAGCTGGTGAGTTATAGGGGTTTCTTCTTCATGGTTTGGAACATCCTGATGACTAGCTCCTGGGTCATTTTGACATACATTTGGCTCAGCTTCACACTCCTCATCCAGATTTTGAGAAATGTCTGGAATCTCAGACTGGCTGGGAGAATCATCCGGAACAATATGAATAGGAGTTTCCTCCTCAAATTTTTTGGGGGAAGCAGACTGGCTTTCGGTGGGTACTTTAGGAATTTGCCCTCTCATCCTAGAGCTTCTTCTTACAGGAGTTTCCTCAACCTCTACAACCTTTTTCTTACTAACCCTCTTTGGTTTCTTTGCTGCAGGAGTAGTGGATGCAAGAGTAGTGGCTGCAGGAATAGTCACTGCAGGAATTGACTTCATTTTCTTCCCTCTCAAGACTGTAGGGTTTCATGGCTCAGCTGCAGGAACCAAAGTTTCTCCCTCTAACTTTTGTTTTCCTTTTGTTCGGGTGAAAGTAGGTACATTTCTCATATGAGCGAGTAAAGGCATAGTCTCTTGTAAATTTTTGGTTTCTGCCCCTTGGGTACCTTGCTCAATAGCTGGGTCAGTGGGGACTGCATTATCTTGGCTAATTTGCACATTAGGGGTAATCTAAGGTTGCAGGATTTTATGATGGAAAAATTTTTCCCATGCCATAGGAGAGACATCTCTAAGAGATTTCTTTATGAGAAATTTAATTAGGGCATGGTGAGTAACAGAATTGTCATTTCATTTCTGGGTTTCCTTGGCACTAATGCATAGGATATTAAACAAGAAATTGGGGACATTCATTGGAATATTATGCCTTACATAACTAAGAAACTTAAAATGATGCACGTGCAAATTAGAAAATCTTCCTTCATGGGTAAAATACCTGATAATATGCGTGGCCAAATCATAATATGGCAGAGAAATGGACATTCTTTTGCACTCCTATTTAGTAATCTCCAGAGGAGGGTCACTTGGTAGGGTAAACTGGGCCCTAGCTGACCTGGCATTGTGCACATTGGGGTAGTGTTCCCCTGCTGCTGGCAGCCCAGTTACTTCTGCTATTCATTTCTCTATTTCAATGACTGTCAACCCCCACACTATTGCTTGGCCTTCATCAAATGTGTTTGCAAATTCTGTTGCTGCTTCTTCATCAAAATCTGTCAATTTCCAGAAATATCCCAGCCATCCACAGGCATTAAATCTTCTTACTGCCTCAACATCAGAAAGTAAAATACCATGAACTACTGGTTCATGCTGCTGCAATTGGCCTCCCATTTGTGCTTACCAAATTCAACCTCTTCTCTGTTCTCGACAATTACTTTCTTCTCTTTTGAATTTCAGACTACCTCTTGTAAAACCACAGACCCTTTTTCACATTCTTCTGGTATTCTTGGTATGAACAATAATAATTTACTTTAACAGAATGAATTATAGATATTCATGCGAGAGTTATGTCATGGTTTTAATTATGGGTCACATCTAGTCTGACAATTAGGAGTTTATTTAGGAATAAAGGTATGACACTTGACACTTGTGTGATGCGGCGGCTGGATTTTAATTAAGACAAGGCCAAAGTACAGATTTGAGGATCTTAATGAGTAAATAGAAATGATATTTAGGAATTGGTATACTACCCTGCCCCCTATGAAACATTGGAAAGTGTCCTCACTTGTTAGACTTGGCAGGAGGTATGGAACTGGCTTCAAGCTGCAATGATACATTTATTGTAGTATTCGATATAACCAACGAAATCTATGCGCTAAAAATGGAAATAAATTTGTAAATCTCATACCTCTCAATTCATCATTGCATGTGCTAGGAAAATGTGGCGAGAGTGGAATGATGGCAGTGACATGCATCAGCGCACGATCTCTTTATTGAAAGCATAGAAAAATGATGACGTGGAAGGTGGGTGGATGGAAGATTGAGGAATTAAATGAGTTGAAAAAGAAGAATGTAGAAAGTGAATGGAGAATTGAACTTTATGTTAACATAAATTTTTTATTATGGTCATGCTTCAAAGGAATTTCTATTGAAGAGCTGTAGGAAGAAGGTTGACACCCTCTGCTATAGGAAGTGTTACCTCTTGATTCTTTAAAACTGGCTGGTTGAATTGCTGTAGGAAGTCTTCTTTCATCTATGGCTGGTGATACAACTTTAGTCGATGTCCATTGAATAATAGCTTGAAGTGTACTAGGTCAATTGTGGTCAACTAGACTGCTCCATTTGTAAATACATGGCTTATTTCATATGGACCCAGCCATCATGTCTGCAGCTTGCCTGGTATTTCTTGGAATCTAGAATCATACAACAATGCCCAATCTCCAACTTGGAACTGCTTACTCTTAATATGGGAGTCGTGCCACTGTTTCCTTTGCTTTTGGACAATTTTTGTGAGCTGCAGGGTAGACTTTCCCATTTCATTCAAAGAATTGAGATGCAGCAAGCACTCTCTCTGTGCTGCAAGAAGATCAATATTTAACTCTAGCGCTGTTCTTAATGTCTTGTGTTCAAATTTAATGGGTAGCATTTCTGCTTTACCATATAATAGTTCAAAAAGAGTGAACCCTATGGTGGTCTTCCATGCTGTTCTATATGCCTAGACGGTTTCTGATAGTCTACTACTCCAATCTTGGCGATGCAAATGAACTGTCTTTGTTAAGATTGCTTCTATCTCCTGATTGGTAACTTCTGCTTGTCCATTTTCTTGAGGGTGATAGGGGCTTGACTTCCAATGTCTGATATTATATTCCTTCATGAGCTCTGTTATTAGATTGGAAGTGAATTGAGTACCTTGATCAGTAACAAGTTCTCTTGGCACGCCATATCTAGTAAAAATTTCTTCATACAGAAAGTCAACAACTTTATGATCCCTAGCATGCTTCATTGCTCTTACTTTGACCCATTTTGTTAGGTAATCAGTGCACACCAGGATGTATGACTTCCCATTGGATGGAGGGTCTATTGGACCAATAAAGTCCATGCCCCATTTATCAAATGGTGTTACCACCACCTGTGGGTTTAAGGGCATTTCATCTAATCTTGTTGGTCGGCCCATTCTTTGACATTTGTCACACTTCCTTGTATAACTGGCTGCATCTTTGTGAAGTGTAGGCTAGTAGTAGCCAGTTGTTAAAATCTTCAGTGTTGTCCTTTTGGCTGCAAATTATCCCCCACATGGTTCATTATGACATGCATGTAGAATGCCATATGTCTCATCTTCTCTCACACATCTCCTCACGACTTGGTCAAGTCCAGTGTAAAATAATGTGTTATCAATCCAAGAGAAATGGAAGCTTTTCTCTACAAGCAGCCGCTTATCCTTATAAGAGAAATGTGTGGGAATTTTGTTAGCTGCTAGGTAATTGGCTATATCAGCATACCATAGATTTTGGACAGAAATATGAAATAAATGCTCATCTGGAAATGCATCATCTATCAAAGTAGTATCTTCTTTAGCATGGTGAATTCTGGATAGATTATCAGTTACCATGTTTGCTTTCCCTAGCTTGTCAATGATTGTTATATCAAATTCCTACAAAAGAAGAAGCCATCTTGCTAACCTACCTATGATGGTAGGTTTGTTCATGAGATACTTAATTGCTACATGGTCAGTATGAACAAAGATCGGATAACCAATTACATAATGGCATAATTTGTTCAGAGCATAAACTACTGCTAGCAATTCTTTTTCAGCCACTATATAGTTTAATTTTGGTCCATGGAGACTCTTACTGATATAATAGATTGCATTTCCAAGGTTTCTAGAAATTTTTCCTAGGACAGCACCTATGACATAGTCTGAAGCATCTGTATGTATGTGAAATGGAAAATTCCAGTTAGGACCCCTAAGTACTAGTGCAGTTGTCAAAAGTGACTTGAGCTGTAGGAAGGATTCATCACATTCTTTTGTCCAAGCAAATTCATCTTCTTTGGTAAGTAAGGTGTATAGAGGAATAGCTATTTGACTAAAGTTCTGGATAAACCTCCTATAATAGCCAGCATGACCTAGGAAAGATCTGACATCTTTTTTCTTAGTTGGAATAGGGAGTGTGAGAATTACCTCTATCTTCGCAGGGTCTACCTAGATTCTAACTTCAGAGATAAAATATCCCAACACCATGCCTTCCTACATCATCATAAAGCACTTTTCACTATTGAGAGATAGGTTGTGTTCCTCACATCTGATTAGTACTCTCTCCAAGTTCTTCAGGGCTTCCCCAAATGTGACACCGAATGTAGTGAAGTCATCCATGTAGATTTCCATGCAATCATGTGATATATCAACAAAGATGCTGATCACAGATCTCTGAAAGGTAGCAGGTGCATTGCATAAGCCAAATGGTAATACTAAATAAGCATATGTGCCCCAAGGGCATGTGAATGTGGTCTTCTCCTGATCTTTGAGGGCAATTCTTATCTGATTGTAACCACTGTATCCATCCAGAAATGAGAAGTATTTCTTTCCAGCCAGATTATCCAAACCTGGTCAATAAAAGGTAAAGGAAATTGATCCTTTTTTGTGGCATTATTTAATTCCCTATAATCCACACATATTTTCCACTTACCTCCTTTCTTAGGTACAATGACCAATGATGATACCCACTTTCTATCAAAGATTGGATAGATGAATCCAGCATCTAACAACTTCTGCAACTCAGTTTTGACTATTTCTCTCAGTGTAGGATTTATTCTCCTCTGAGGTTGACGAAGTGGCAAGCTTCCATCATTGATGTAGATTCTATGGGTGCAGAGTTTAGAGTTTAGTCCTTCCATATCCCCATAATCCCATGCAAAGGCTTTTTCATGTTGACTGAGGAGCTTTCTTAACAATGCCAATTGTGATTGGGACAACTTGTTGTTTACATGGAGGTTATGACTAGGGGAAGTTCCAATGTTGTTGTTAGCTCTACCATTAACACTTCAAGCACTGGACTTGTAGCTATTTCACTTGTCAGTAATTGATCAATTATCTCAGGGGTTACTTGAAACACACAGTCCTCATAGGTACATAGCTGTAAAATAGAACTGTCTGAAACATCTTTAGCCACAATACATTCATTGGTAAGAATGCTTTGTATCACATCATCTTCCTCTTGCATCTTTAGAAAATATTGTCTATGCAACATCATGAGCTGGGCTACTAAATTCAACTCTTCCTCCTCATCCCCTAAGTCTGGCCAAATAGGTTCTCCCAAATCTGGCTGGGGTTGGGCAGGAGGATATAGGGCCAGCTTCCTTATGGCTTGACCATTTGAAATTTTCATACTGCCTGATCTGCAATTAATTTTGGCATCAGTGGTGGCTAGCCAGGGTCTTCTTAAGATTACAGGATAGCCAGCCAAGTTTACTTTAGGTGATAGGATAAGAAAATCAGCAGGATACTCCCATGAATCTAAGGTAACTACCACATCTTCTATGAGACCATCTAGAGTAACAGTTGAACTATAAGCAAGTTGTAACACTATGGGTGTTGTTCTTAAGCCTTCTATGCTTAGCCTATGCATTATATCTTTAGTCATCACATTTATTGTTGCTCCCAAATCAACTAAAGCATTTTTCACTGTCTATCCATTTGTTATCAGGTCGACTACTGAGTTGCCAGGATCTAAATACTTTGGTATTACCACCTTTCCTAACATGATATCTGCTAATTACCCTACAACATGGACTATTTGAGGGTCTTTCTTCTTTCTTCCTGGCTTCTTAACGCATGCTTCCTTAATAGCCTTTCCATAAAGAGGTATATCTTTGATAGCTTGGAACATAGGGATTTGGATGTTCATATTTTTCAGCTGCTCAATAATATCAAATGTTTATTCCTCTTAGGATATAGGTTTTTCCTTGTTTAGCCTATGTGGAAAGGGTGGATCTATTGAAGTGTGGACAGTAGTTCTGCTGGGTATATCAGTTGGTTGGATGGTATTTGGTAGTGTGGCTTTTGGAAGTAGTGCTGCAGGAGTATCTGCAACTTTCATGATAATAGGATATTCAGGTGTAGGCGGAGTGGTATCAGACCTCAAATGGATATCAGATATCTCTAGTGAATAAGTAGGGCACTGCTGAGTGTCAGTAGTGTACGTTTGTTACTGCTGCTATTTGTTGTTTGTATTTGGCTGAGGTTGAGTAGGAAATTGGGTTGGCTTTGGATTAGCATTAGTTGTTGCGGGAGGTGGCATTATTGTAGGTGGTTGCACTCGAGGTGGTAATTGTGGATAGCTAGAATTTTGGTTAGGCCACTGTGGAGGCCCCCTCCATTGATTAGTTTGATGCCAATTTCCTTACGGTGGTTGCCATTGATTCTACTGATTAGGCCATTGGTTGTTTTTCTAGTTAGGCCACTGGTTATTTTTCTAGTTAGGCCACTGGTTATTTTGCTGGTTTTGCCATTGGTTATTTTTTTGGTTAGGCCACTAGGGTTGAGAGTACTGAGAAGTGTTTTGATAACTTTAGTTTTGCCACTGATTATTGTTAGAATTTGAAAATTGTAGAGGAACTTGTGGCATACCTTGTCATGAAGCAAATGGTCAACATTGAGCAATGAAGAACACTTGATCATTGTCTCCATCTATCTTCATGTAGTCAGTTGGAAAATGTTGATTTTCCAGGTTTGCTACCAGCTTACATCTGTAGTCTTTCTTTTGTTTGCGACAGTGTGGAAAGTACTCAGCCAATTATGATTCAGCCTCTGCATGCTTCTTCTTGGTAGTCATTATGTCTAGATGTGTAGCTACATCATTTATGATGTCTTGCTTGAAATTTGTGAGAAAATTAGATATCTCTAGCTTTGAAACACCCAAACTAATCCCTTTTGTGGTTGTGGGCCGGTATCCTCTGCCTTTCTTCACAGTTGACCTTGAGTAGTTGAGACAGATTTTCTTGAGGTCATCCCAATAGGATTGGGATATGTCTCCACCAGCCATCAAGTCTAATGCTTCCAGACAATTGTCGTTTACCCCTCTTAAGAAGACTAGTTTCTGCAAATCCTTTGCCAGTACATGCTGGGGGTTCTTTTGCATTGTGTACAAGAGTCATGAAACATAGTCCTCCAATGTTTCATCCTCCTTTTGAGACATCCTAAAGATATCATCTCATTTTGGGTCACTCCCCTTGCAATAATCTTTGTATTTCTGCAGAAACAATGTCTGCATCTCATCCTAGGTACTTGTTGCATTGGCTCCTAAGCCCATGAACCATCATAAGGCCGACTCTTTCAGTGTTACAGGGAACAAATTGAGCTTATGGGCATTGGTATTATATTTGAAGCTTCGACAGAGTATGTCAAACTCAAACAAGAAAGTATCAGAATCCTCCATTATAAGACCATAAAAATTTGGAAGAGTAGTTGTAGGTATATTTTTGAGATTAGCATTGTTTATAAGGCTTGAAAGAGGAAATGGGAAAGTAGGTTGTGCCATTATTGGGGGTATTTTATTATGGGGTTGCTGCTGGAAAGGAGCATTAGCTACGGGATTGTTAACAACAGGTGGATTCGGGCTGGAATTATCTAGAAAGCTGGCCAAGACTTTAGCAAAAGGCCAAAGACCGCTTATATAAAATGGTTCTACTCTGGAGGAAGATGCTACAGGAAAGTCGAGACTTGTGTCTTCAAAGGGTAACTCAACTTCTTCAACTTCCTCATTCAAATTAGCAGACTCTACTGGGAGAAATCTACCATATTCATCTCATCGCCTTTCTCTTTGATGCATGCAATTGAATCCTTCATGCTTGCGAAGTAATTTTTAGGAATACAAATCTAAAAATTAACTAGGAATGAAAAAATGACTAAAAAATGTTCCTAGCTTGACACCATCCCTAACAATGGTGCCAAAAATGAACTGCCTCACAATAGGTGTGGAATAATCATGCTCAAGGCCTTTCTTAGGAATAGTTTATTCAATCTAAGGACTACTTCTCCCACTATGAGGTGCATTTAACTTTTCAACCCAGGGACGTATACTTGAAATGGTCGGCATAGTATGTGCACTAGGTTCTTTAAAGAGTCATTACGCTTATGCAGTAGGAAGGTAAGAAATACATAAAAGAAACCTACACTAGTGCTGCAGGAAAAGAATACACTTATCTCCTTACTGAAATGAATGCTAGAAATTGAAAACTTTACTTAAACCTATACTTTCAACCTAGAAAATCCATTATAACTATTCTTGCAAATGCTACAGGAACATTCACAAAGTACAATGCTGCGGGAAGAAACTGTAACTTCTATCTGAAATACTGGAAATACTGGAAATGTCAGAAGTAAATCTACTCTACTCTAATCTATTCCACCTCCCAAGTGGGCCCCCTTGGTTGGTTTCTACTAATCTATTAACACAGAATGTAAACCAATAATTACTTCATTGTATTTCAAAAACTCATTACATAAGAACAATACATGAAACTTAAAATAACTTGTTGTAAGATATAACAGTTTTCTTCCAAAAACTTTCTCTCTCTAACTTTCCTCTAACTACAAACTATTGGTCCAATCCCTATAAATAGAGGATCGAACACTTATTACAAAATAGAAAAGAAACTATCTTGCTGAAAACATGCCGGAGAAGAAGATGGAAACGCAACAGCCCGAGGTGTGGGTAATAAAGCTTGGGCAACCTGTTCAACATAATAAAGTATAGAGGGAATATAGCAGCACTACATCCCCGCATCCTAGAATAGTGGCTCCTCCATTGTAGCAGCCATGTCTCCGAGTTCTATGATGATTACTTCGCCGTAGCTGGTCCTCAATAGTCTTCCTTGAATGTTGTCGACCACTCTCTAGCCGCTTTCTTCCCTGACAAGTTAGTTGTGATGCAGAAATATTCATGCAACAAGCTTAATCAAATTAAATCCAGATATTAGAACATATATTCTGATGGTTATATGAAATACTGCACTATATATATAATATTGGCAAAATATGTCACAAATATCTACCCATGGTTTATCAGTTCTAAGTGGACTTTATCACAAGTTTTAACTGGCTAGGTTCACAAATGTCTTGACAGAAATTAGAATAGAGTATTTAAAATTATACAAAATAAAGGCAATAATTTGGCCTCATTAGACTACTTGGCTACCCCCAATGGATTATGAATTAGATATTGATGTTGCCTCTGAAGCTATTGAAAAACTATTGAATGAACTCGTTGATAAATATCTTATAATATTTGGCACCTATGAAGAGGAAAAGACCGAAATATCAATTAATTTACAAGTTCAACAATTGGGCAGGAAAAAGACCAGAACTGTAAAGACTTTGAAAAGGAAACTTTCTATGACCGATGAAGGCTTGAACAAATTTGAATATGAAACCAAGGAGCAGACCTCAGTCGGTCAAAAATATGTTGAATCAGAACATGATGATGAAGCCACTGAGTCAGATGACACACTAGTTAAGGCACCTAAGGCAAAAAGGGGAAAAGGCATAAAGATCAAGTCTCCACCAAGGACCATATCACAATCAATGAAAGAAGATTCACCACCTTTGAAGAAAGGTGTAGCAAAAATAGCAAATCCCTCACCAAAATTTACATATCAATCAAGGAAACTGAAGAATACAGGTCCAAGACAAAAGAGGAAATATGTAAGGAACAAAGATGACAAGGATGATTGTAATGATAATCAAGAACAATTCAAGGTTTTATAGAACAAGCCATCACATACCATTGATGAGATTGTAGAGGCAATCAAGACAACCAGACAATTAGGACATCCTAAGATACAAGCATATTCTAATCTGACTACCGAGCACAAGGATAAACTCAAAGAAGCAATTATAGGTATGATGATTAATTTCAAACAAGTAACAGTTGAATTTGCTACTTCCTGTATAGTCAGAAAATGGAAGCACTTCCATTTTAGACTGGTTTAGCCTTACGAGTAAGTGGTTTGGGGTCATTTCAAGTGCCTTGAATGGGTCTCTAACTTGGATCTATCTTTTCCCCTATTATGCCCCATTTCCCACTTTTCTCCAGCCTATTTCTGGCACCCTAAAACTGCAAATTGGGATTTTTGACCTCAAGGTCAAAATTGACCTTTTTGGGTCAAGGTTGACCTTGACCTTAACCTAGGTCAAAATAAACCTTTTTCTAGCCCAAGGTCCAGATTTCAAGCTTCTGGGGTTTCCAGATATCGGGCTTTGGAAAGAATTAATTCCCACTTTCGGGTCAACTATTTTAGTCTTTAGAACAACAATTCTTAAATTATATTTAATATAGGTCCTCTTCTAGGGATATAGGTCTAATTGGAATTTAATTCTCCTATGTATGCCTCTCTAAAATATTGTGCCATAGATTCATATATAAGGAATCTTTCTTCTCTCTTTTTCTCTAACCATGATTATCAACTATCAAAGACTTAAGAAGTAGAAAAACTAAAGGTGAAGAAGCAAGATTTGAATCAAGCCAAATATCCATTGAAGAATTCATCTATTCTAAAGCATTCAAGCACTTCTCAAGCACTCAATTCATCAAGGAGATCCATTGGTAGTCATTGAAGGATTCAAGCTCTATGGAGCCCTCTTGTTGAAGATTTCTCCATCCACATTCCTCCAAGCCTCCTCCTATTCAAATATCCATTCAAGATTGGTGTTGAAGATCTAAAGGCAATTTATTTGAGACATCCTACATCCTACATCCTTCTACATTCATTTGGTGCATACATACTTGTGGATCCATGAATTTGAATCCGCCACAAGGGTTTCCATACAAGCAAGGTGAATTTGTTCATTTAATTTGTTTTATTTATGCAATTTAAATTATACTTTGAGGTTAATTCCAAAACTGGGGTTTGACCAAGACATACCCATTCCCCCCAACAAACACACCATTTTTCTTGCAGGGAAAGATTCAGAATAGCGAATTGGAGTGCAGATTCAGATACCCTTTTTGGCAAACTTTTAGGATCTGGAAACAAATTTTTTGTCAGAGATTTTTAGGTCAAAATTGAAGGTCGATTCTGCCCTAGGTTGGAATCAAAAATTCTAGGTCAATGGTGACACTAACTTGAGGGTCAAAATCAAAACTGTGCCAGATCAGAAAAAGATTTCTAGGTTTTGTCCGTCTCTGCATTTCTATTCCAGATCCAGTTGCAGATTTTCCAAAAACTGAGTGCAAAACCCCGAAAATAGAATTCTTCATATCTCTAACATTTTGAGGTTAGTATTTTTATTTTATTCATTTCAATTAAAGTTCTTAACCTTTCTAAATTTATCTTTTATAAAACAGAATTTAAGATCTTCTTTATTCTTATTTTTGATCAATCGATTCATTTATGCATTGATCCTTCCTTTGGGGTTAATCAATTTGGATCCTTCCTTTGCGTATTTGAGGTTAGAAGGAATATCTTATCTTCCCCACACATTTTATTATCCCCATATTTTAATAACAATAACAATAATTTTATACCTTACATAAATATAACACCCTATTTCTTCTTACACCACATTAATTTTTATATGTTACACTTCCATACCAACTAAATTATATGATGGGCTCCCACTTATCAAGGATCGGCTCCCACTTCATAGACTACACCTCCTTCAATGGGGAAGAATGGAAATGTAAATCATTTAAGGAGACATGTATTTCACCAGAAGAGGACAAGCTTCTTATAGATATTCTTAAGGAAAGGAAATTTTTTCTTAATAACAATATGGATAGACTAGTTTGGGGTGGCTCGAAAAATGGGGAATACAATACAAGAGAGGGATACAACCTCATCAACAGACTTCATAATAGACCTAAAACTGACATCCCTATTAACCTATGATGGAACAAAAATTGTCTCCCTAAAGCTAGCCTTTGCTCATGGCTTGCCCTTATCTATAAACTCCTCACGACAGAAAGATTCAAAAAAATGGGATTCTCAAGACCTAGTAGATGCCCTCTTTGTGAAAGATAGGAATAAGACATTGACCACTTATTCCTTAACTTCCATTTTTCTAACCAATGTTGGAAATGGCTCTCAAAAAACTTAGGATGGCTTTCTGCCTTCCCTAATTCCCTCTTGGCAATGCTTCAAGGTTGGTTTGCTATTAAAAAAGGGAGTATTTATGCAAATTTATGGATTGTGGCCCCCTCAATTCTCATTTGGGAAATATGGAAAGAGAGAAATAGGAGAATTTTTAAGGAAGAGAAATTATATCATAAGAAAATTATTAACAAAATTGAAGCTGCCATCATTGAAACCATCAACTCTAAAATTGCCAATTCTCAGAAGGTAGATCTCTCCATGAGTCATTGGGATGAGAAGATGTGTGGTAATTGGATTGGTCTTTCCCTACCACCATTCATTGGTGTAGAACTAAAATGCAAAGATTGTAAATGATCTTTACCATCAGAAGGTTGGTTTAAACTTAACTTTGATGGAGCATCCCGGGGAAACCCTAGTGAGGCAGGAATTGGATGCAGTATTCATGATTGCATGGGATAAAAAAAGGCTTCTTTATCTACCCACATTAGATTTGAGACTAACAATTGGGATGAAATGACAACTCTAGTTAGAGGTCTCCAATTATGTAAAAACTTAGGAATTGAAAATTTAGAAATTGAGGGGGATTCTACAATTGTTATTAACGCCTTAAGAAAAAGAAGTACACCGAGCTGGAAACTTAATTCCCTCCTCTCATAGGCCCTAACCTTATGTCAGTCATTCAAAAAGATAACTATGAACCACATCTACCGAGAAGGAAATGGAAGAGTAGATCAATTGGCTAACTTAGGAGTATATGGCATACTCCAATCCATAGGAACATATAATGCTTACACACATGATTTCTTTTCCTTTTTTCATATATTCATTTTATATAATTATACATACATTAATATATACACACACACACATATATTTATAATACAAATATATTGGTATATATTTATATTCTCACCCAAACATATATACATAGTGACATATAATTATTAACACATATATATACTCTCTTTTGAGTTATATATAGGTTTTAATATTTATTCTTACTTATATATATATATATATATATATATATACACTTGCATACACTCATAGATTTATATATATATTAATATATATTTATATAAACATATATATATATATA
>MU228015.1:1548482-1588928 GCA_018584345.1 Thuja plicata
CCCCTTTTTTATAAATATATATATATATATATATATATATATATATATATATATATATTTTTATATTTTATAAAATTACTCTCATATATAAATTTTCTCTCCAGCTATACTTATATACTTATAACCATTCTCTTATAAATATTTAAACTATCATACCGTCTTTCATAATTATTATAATCTCAAATCGATTTAATCTTATCCAAATAACAATATTGTTTCCCATTTCCTCTCCTAAGCCTTGACCCTGGGCACAGGGTTAATTTTAGAAACAACTTATCCCTTTGGTTAGAAATGCCTATTCTTTTGGCAAAAAATAAACTATTAATACATACTGATCTTATAGATTCACACTTAACATCATATGATCCTCATTTATCCTCATATCAATTAGAGGTACGTACATAACAGCCTTCAGCAAATCGAGACGGGTAACCATTAAATATGGATTACCTTACTATAATGTCTCCTAAAATCAACAACATTGTAAGCTGATGGTAATAAATCACATCAAAGTACTTGCTTTAGATAAATGGCAGCCCACTAGCTGCCTTGCACAACAAGACTCAACCTCTTCTGACATATGAGATGAGTTAATCAAGTAAAATAGTTAACTTCATTTATTATGTCATCTCACTCACCAATGAAAGTTATATTTAGGGTTTTACCGACCCAAATAACATTCATAAAACTCTTTTATACTGGGAATAGCTGCAACGCTCATTATTCTTCAAGAACTGTTTCTGAATAGAAGAAGGATGGAGACCAATATTAAACTCATTAGCCTGGAGGATAAGTACCTCTGAGCCTTTAAAGGTCCTATCAAACCAGAAAGGTGGGATAAACTGCTTGATACAGACAATCTGGGAAAAAGGTCTATGGAACAAATCATGGGGGAGGAATCCTTCAACTATGACTATGTGCATAGAGTTAATTACGACATTGTTGGCACCTTTGCTGCAATCCTCCTCACTTTGAAAGTCCCTAAAGGTGATGTTATCTCCGCATGCATTCAACTCTTCAAAAATAAATACTTTTATTAACAGTGTTAATAATGAATTAATGATTCCCTTTCCGGATGACTATATGGAAAGCCCTATGGGATATTTGGTTAACCGATCTCATTGCGTCAAAAGGCCAATTTTGGTCTTTAAAGATAAGAAAATCTTTGATGATAGATTGGGCATAATCAGAAGGAATGTGGACTTCCTCTTGAAATGGCTCAGGGTAACGCCATGTGATGATGTTAAGTGGGCTAAAGAGTATCTGGATGTTGAAGGTTTTAAGGTTGAAACCGACTTTGGCTCCATGAAACTGGAGGACATTCAATTGTTCCCGCCAGCTATTCTTAGGAAAAAGACCAAAGGGTTCAAAGTCGTTCAAGGAAAAAGGAGATTTGGCACGAGCCTTGAAGATTCTGACAAGGACGAAGAAGAATTGGTCTTTCATACTCCTATGAGAAGGAAATTATAGCTTTTTAGTTCTAAAGTTATGAACAATGTCCTTTTGGAAACTTATACTGTTATATTTTCCATATACGCTAGAACTTTGGATGCTCTTTTGTTATTATCAACATTGACTAAAGATATAAGTATTATTAGTTTTCCTTCAGTAGATTAAAGTTAGATACTGCTAGTTAGCTGAAATGGGGTTTGCGGTTCAAAGTAGTAGCTCAGTACTTTTCAATCACACTCTCATTTAATCATTAAGTTAAGTAACTTTTAAACTCAAGTAAAGCCCCATGTTCACAGGCATTCTATTTTAGATATTTATGCAGATATACACATCTTAGCTTATATATATATATATATATGTAGTCACAGATATGAAGGTTCTATATTACTCTTATTTTTTGTCTCCTTTCTGAATTGTTTTGGAAATTAGAATATTTAAAAAGGGAATGGTTCATATTTATGCTATATGAAATTAATTTTGTAATGATAAATCTCTATTAGAGACCAATACTTATCCTAGAAGGTCATCTCAAAACCTAATATGCCTGGACGGTTTGTAGTTTAGCTACAAATTAATATTTCTACCCTCTCTCCGAGGTTTTCACTCATACATATATACAATTACATATATATATATAAATAAATAGGAATATATTCTTTATATTTATATATATATATACTTTTTCAATTAGGAATTTATTTTATGAACACCTAGATTGCTCCCCTCCATTTGAACCGTCAACCATCAAACGATGTTTTGGTTTGTTTCCTCTCATCTGTTCATATACTTTTCCGCCTATCCCGTTACATTTAAGC
Source organism: Thuja plicata (assembly GCA_018584345.1). NCBI lineage: Eukaryota > Viridiplantae > Streptophyta > Pinopsida > Cupressales > Cupressaceae > Thuja > Thuja plicata. The sequence continues at coordinate 1,550,750 of MU228015.1, forward strand.
TCTTAAGGATAACTTTTGTGGTAAGTGCATCCTTGGTCGCTGGAATATGACAACACCCATTAAACTCTGAGGACCAAGAATTCAAATTACTTTTGACACCCCCATATCTGGGTCGAGGATAAAGAGTGTATTGCTCTCTTCTCACCTTTTATTCATCAGAGCAGTTCTGAGAATCATGGGTAAAGAATGCATCAACAACCTTGATAAGTATATAGTTAACTCGGACATACCTGCTTTATTCATTTCCTCTACCCTCCAAGTGGGTACAGACAAACTACCTCTGGGGATTCTCTACAGGAGATTGTTCAAAAACACATATCTAGGAGATTTGGATAAAGTTATATCCAATATTTGGGCGGATTTAACCATACCCAAACCGTGTTTCTATGATTTATCCCTGGTAGGTGGAAGACCTATCCCTAATTTCCCAATTCTGCAAGTGGGGGACTTAGAGATTCTTGTCACCTAGGCCCCAACTATAAGGAGAAACCTCAACTTTCTTTATTGCTTCTTCCATGTGAAACTTCTGGATACAGTAGATTGGATCGATTCCTTCATCTTGGAAGACCAAGTTGGGATTTGGGAGTCTGATTCAGAACTGAGCATCAATATACCCTATCCGAGGAGACATCTTAATGTAGAAGAGGATTCCCTCTCTCTGAATGAGGGATAATATTTGGGCATTTTCCCATATAACATTTCTGAATGTTTCCTGGTTCTGTAATAAATTTAGGGATTTAGAACCTCTGATTCTTGATTAACGAAATATCATCAATATTGTTCTTTCCATTTACCTTAATGTTATGTTATCTAGAAATTCTGGGTTGTACACTAAAAACTTTATATTTATGTATTTTTGAGATTATTTATGTTTCTTAGTTAACGTTGAAACTCACCTCATCCAACTACTAGTTAAAGAGGCTCTTCTCTACACTGTCTACAACTTATCACTTCCGTGCATCCAACCCTTTTTCTCCTTTCAAAAGGGTTTATTTAAGACAACTCTACATTACAGTCTCTGCCCCTGTTCCTCTTAAGAGATATATTTCCTCTCTTTGCAACCTTGTAGGCTTATCCCTTTCTTGTCTTAGCCAACTGTACCACCTGTCATCACAATGAAGCCGGGGGTTGTTGTTCCACTTTTGTCTTCCCAACTCCCAGTAGAAGCATATAAATCATGCATATAGTTTAAAGGCTTTCTTCTCTAGGTATGGGATTTCTCCTAGGAAGGGGCTCCGAGAGGTTTTTTCAAAACTGCTAACTAAATTTGCATGATGTTATATGTGTTATTTATGTTTTCATATCAATGGCAAGGATATTTTCATCTGCGGGCAGATATTTCTATATATATCTCTCTCTCTCTATATATACTTATATATATAATATATATTTACATATTTATATATATACATATATATATATATATGTTTATATATCTATACAGATATATATATATATATATATATATACACACACACACACACACACAAGTATGGAGGTAGAGATAAATATGTTCTACATTACTCTCACTTTTCACAATTAGAAGGTTCTCGATAGACATACTTCCATATGAAAGGTTATATATAATCTTGCCATCCAAAAATAAATTCTCTGATGTTTAGGTACCTGTCTTTTATTCATTGAAACATATTTTGTTTATCTTTCATTTAAAGTTTTGCCTTCAAACGTAAGGACAGTAAGGATCATATATTTCTAAATAAAGAAATTCATAGTATACAAGATAGAGTGTTAAAGATGAAATAAGTTAAGTTATATGGATCACTAATCTAGGCATTTTCTAGGGTGTATAGATGATACAAATAAAAGATATAGTATGAAAAGTTGGACTTAATATAAGATCTCTTTTAAACAGATTAAGTTTTGATTAGAATGTAATACACTAACTTTCAACAAGCATTAGATATGTGTTCCTCTAGTGTGTTTGGGTGTGCAGGAAAAGGCATTGGATATTGATTACCTGAACGGGAAATAAAGAATCAAAGGTCTATACTCATCTTCTGGGTTTGGAATCTACAAGATGATCTTATATAATCCTTGATAAGCGCTTCTAAGTTTTAAATTTAGAAGTTATGCTCTTCTATCTGAAGCCATGTAAATGAAGGAGTTCCTTTATATTATTCTATTTTTGAGGGTATGCCCTCAACATTATTTTATGTGATGTGTATTCTGGACCTATGGTCCCAGGCAAGACTGGAGGTTTTCTTCTCCATTCTTTCCTACCAATGCCCGAAGAGAATGGAGTTACTTGTAAATTTTTTTGATTAATTAATAAAATTATGGGCCTGGGCCTTTTACCGATCGAAAAAAAAGAAAAAAGATGGTCATATGCACTAAAAACCAAAAAATAGATGAGAGAAGAAGCTCTCACTCTTATTAAGGAAGATTTCACAGTTGAAGAGATACATGTTGTAATGAAGAAGTATGCAAAAAAATTTACTAAGAAGGCAAGAACATTGAACATTTTGCAAGGAAATTTAAAGGAAGTGGATATTGAGAGCACCAAAATTTGGAAGAAACTGATGAATCCACCTAAGGACATCCAGGATACTAAGGAAGTAAATGATGTTGCATCTACTGGACCGAGTACATAACCCATACAAAGTGATTATGCAGTAGTTGATGATGTTTTAGATGGTATTCCTGAACTCTTGACTAATTTAGGTCACCTAGATATCACAATAAATGATGTAACAAAAGGAGATACAGATGATAAGGCCAAAGAAGATGAGTCAATCAGTGCAATCAAGACCATGGATGAGAAAGACACATCAGAGGTCGCCCGAGCCAATATACCAAGATAGCTACCTATTTTGGTTAAGGAAATTGAAATTGAGACAAAAGCACAAAAAAATTCACCTGAGAAAGTCACAGATACAAATGAAGACAATGGTGAAGATCACGGTAAAGAGATCAAGCATAGTGGTGGAACAACATGAGGTGATGCACCCAAAGATACCATTGATGCAAAAGAGAAAGTTGAAGGTAACACAAAGAATTCTGATTAAATAGTAGATACTTCTACTACAGACAAAAGGTCAATTACTGAAACACCTTAACAAGTCATCACACTGAGTACCAAGCAAGCAAATCCAAAAACTAAGAAAAAGGCTTAGTGACAATTGGCTCTTTCTCCTTCATCAAGCACCATAAGAAAGAAAAGGAAGAAGAAGAAAGGAAACAAGGAAGTCATTACATTGGATGAAATCATACAGATTCCTGACTAGGATCCAAAGACACTTGATCTAGAAACACTAAACAAATATGGTGAACTATGCACCCAGAAAGCAACATAGGACAAACTAAGACAAGAAGAAAGGAGTGCACAAGTGCTAGAGAAATCTAAGGAGATTCTAATGCAAGTTGTACCAGATTTGAATATTGAAAAATGAGCCCCCATACTCGAACAACTTGAACTTCTCACTGAGGAAATTGACAAACCTGATATTGATGTCGAGAAGAAATTAGAAGAGTGAGCAGAGAAGAACATCTAGTATAAAGTTATCGAGAAGATCAGCCAGGTAGTGGTAGTATATAAGGTAACTCTATCTGAATTTTTAAGTGGTTTAGAAACTGTTATATCTGAGGCCATTACAATTCTACAGTATTTATGCATGCTAGATCACTTCACTATCAAGATTAGTGAAAAGCTCAAGAAAATAGATCAAGATCTACAGGATAGTGCAAAAAGTCTATTAATCGAGCAACATGCATTGCAGCTGCATTACAAAAAGGTAATTCAAAACCAGTGGTTGAGACTAGACTTAAAGAAAGAAGAAGAACACATTAGAGAACAAGTAACCAAGCTCCAGGAAATGTTACTACCACATTTGGTCATAATGCAGAAACATGTGACATTGGAAAATAATCTGATTGCCACCCTAGAATTGTCAGTGGCAGAGAGCATATATAATATGCATGCTCAGCTAAACTTAGAGCTATTGACCCTCGAGCATTTAAAGGAGGAATGGGAGAAGTTATTGGAAAATCTCAAGCAAGCCTATCCTAACATTTTTAACAAACTATAAGTTATACTACTTTTGTCATTATTTTCAAAAAAGGGGGAAATATATGTATATATGTATAGTAAAGGGGGATACTATAATCTAGAGAAGTTCATATACATATACATATACATATACATATACATATACATATACATATACCAAGCATGAACTAAGGGGAAGTCACTATGTATGTCATGTTGTACAGTAATAAGTTTTTGATACTAATGCCAAAGGGGGAGAATGTTACTCCAATTATGCATTAAAGTTGTCATTAGTATGCAAGTACACAAAATGGATAGTTGGTAATTGAGTCAAAATAGGACATTCAGGTTAATCACTGAAGTACAAAGTTAACTGAGAGCACTGATCACACCCAGAGTTAACCAAGTGCAGTGATCACCAAATTACATACATACTATACCGAGTAGTAGAAAACACCGAGCTATACAAGCATAATCGAACACCAGTATAACCGAGATACACAGTTTACACCAAGAACCGAGAGACAACATTAACTGAGTGGAACAGAGGCCACCTAAAATTTTTTTATGGCACATTATTCTGTGTAACAACTTTTTTTTGACCTAGATAATGGTTTACAATGATCGAGGAAGACATTAATTACAGATTTACAACATTAATTGTTTGTGTCTCCTATGTTTATTTGATCAATGTAAATTATGTACACCATTGATCTTAGGGTAGGGATGTAATTGTAAATCCCTAATTAGGTCATAGAGGTTTGATATATAACTGTATAGATGTCAATTTTTTAATATATGTTGATCAAGAAATGATCAAGTAGCTGCCATACTACGGACATCAAAGATCAGACAAGGATTTTAAGGACAGAGACTACACAACAGTAATCAATTATCAGAACTAAGGAAAGGCTACTGAGCAGAACATAGTAGAAGGTATTATCGTTCACATTAAGGTGATTTGTTTTGTATGTACTTAATGGATCTGTATCAGCAATATTGAGATTGTATATGTTTTAGAACAAACTTTTTTTTACTCTCTAACAATTATAATAGACCCCAAAATATCTTAATAGAGTAGACTTAACCGTCTTTTGTAAATCTCTTAACCGATTGCACACATACTTTGTGTTGCTAAATCTTCAGACGATGCAGATCTAATCAATCTCATTGTTACTCCTAATAGGGTAAGATCATCAGAAGTGATCATTCTTTCTAAGATTTAACAAGCTACTTTATTTATTGCAGTAGTGAAGTTTTGTGGGTCTCATCCCCACCATAGTTTTTACTTTCTAACAGGGGTTTTCTATGATACCAATATACTAGTGTCATGAGTACTTAATTTCATGTATGTGTATTGTTTACTTTACATGCATTTACATTTCAGTAGTGATACTATATGTTTAGTGTATGCAATCTACTCAGTTGGTTATCATAGAACAAGTGGTTACAAAGATTTGATTAAAATTTTTTAAGGGTACTGATTCACCCCTCCCCTCTCAGTACACACCTCTCTGTTATCCCAACAATCCATAGCCTTCAGGCACTTAAACTCTATTAAATTATAATAAACCTACCTAATTGTTGATCTTGTCATAATTATTTTTGGTTTTAATGTCATCATTCAAATTGTAAAGTACTCCCATGTTGTGACATCATCAAATTTAACCCTGTAGTTTGCCAAGATGTCAGTCACCCCATTACTTTCCCTATACACATGGGAAATGTAAACTTGATCAAAAGAATTTAGAATTTCATTAGCTTTTGTAATGGCATTACCAATAGTCAATGAAGGGGAAAATTCACCCTTAAGACATTTTATAATGTTCATAGAGTCTTCCTCAAGCCAAATGTTTTTATAATTTAAATTTTTGCTAAGTCAAGACTATAAAAAGCTCTAAAAGCCTCAGCCACATGATTAGTTTGGGTTCCCAAAGGGGCAACAATGGCCTCTAAAAAATTGCCTCTAATGTCCCTGATGATACCATCGCATCTCGCCTGGCCAGGGTTATCTTTCACCGCACCATCGAAGTTGATTTGAATCCATCTATTAGGAGAAGACACCCAGACACCTTTCTCTTGCTTGCTATTTGTACCTTTAGTCTCATTTAAATTCCAGCAATCAACACTTTTCTAGTTGATGTTCCCCCTTTGCTTTAATTTTTAATAGATACCCTATTAGTGTTTTAAAATGTTTTTACGCTTTATAAGCTACCAATATACCTATAGATAAATTTTAAAGAGTGGTTAGCTCCAAATATGGGAAATCTTAGGTAACTAGACCAACTATAAGGGCAATACTACCCTCTGCACTTTTGGCTCTGCAAGACCAAGGCGGGTGTACTTAATCTAGCTGAATATACAATAATTTACAATTCTCTATGGATTTAAACAACAAAAAGTGATGAATGATAACCACTCATTCATTGACTCTCAATTACCATGAAGAACATACAACTTATAACCACAAAAATTAAAAGGATCTTGAAATGGTTTTGATTTAAATTGAAGAATATAGCCAAACCTGACCAAACATGTATCACTATAGAAAGTACTGATTTATGACCAGTGCTTTATCCATTGGGAAATATCTCTAATGCAGATACATAATACAGAAACCAATTATTGTAAAAGATTAAAGCCATAAATGCATTGACCTAGACCTACACTTCTTATAAAATCTTTGTGCACACCAAATAAATCTATGTCTTATCCAGAGCATCATTTAATTTGATCCTAGATCAAAAATTAGGAATAACAACATACACACAGATAAGCTCTATGCAATAAATCAGAAAACTCAAAACTCAAGAACTAAACACAAAGGAGAGACTTGAATCTGGAGTATTTGCATCAAGTATGAAGAATCATGTTCCTGTATACAGTTTTCTTCAAAATACACACCACTTCAATAAGTGTAAAAGACCTCAAACTTTCTATTATATCTTAACAGTCTGATACAATATACTATATCCTTGACTGGGACCAAAATTTGGAACCTCTCTTGGAGCTAAAAACTCAGACCTCCTTGGAAATAAAGAAAAAAGAAAGATATGAAACCCTAAATTTCTTCTCCAATTGACACATGTCTCCTCCCTCAAAAAATCTACAACTGCAAAATATCTTCTTCCATTTCACTTGCTGGAAGTTATCTGCCTCTTCTCTGAATATTCACATGACATTCAAAATCTTGAAAATCTGATTCTTTGCCTTTTCCCCTGCCTTTGAAGATCTACAAAAATCCTCCCGTGAATTCCCATTTCTTACATTTGAAAATAATAATATTTCTACACATTTTTTTCTCTTTGAAATAAGAATATTTCAACAATTTGAATACACATTTCTTGCTCTACCTGTGTAGATTTCACTAATATTCTATGTAGAAACAACAAATATTAATTTAATTCTAAAATTGCATTTTTGCACCCAAATTTTATTATTTTTCACATGAACCATTTGTCCACTTGTTGCTTGCTGATTGGCCTGAAAATCCACCTATCACCAGCTAGGCATTTGCATCACCTGCCTTCACCCCGTCACCCTACCACATGTCACTCAGGCGAGATCCCGCGAAGAGTAACCTCTGAGAACCTTCCGTATTGTGGGATCACACCTACCATCTGATCTCGCCTTGGGATCCATGTATCATATGAAGTCCTCTACCTGGGAATCTACCATGTCATCCTCCACCGGGGCCTGTCATGCTATCATCTCACCATGTGTTGATCAGAGGTGATCTTGCGATGGTATCCTCCGTGCAAATTTTGGATTGTACGATTGTGCTTGCCATTGGATCTCCTACCTCAGGATTTGTGCATTCAGAATAGTCCTCCGCTATCACATGGCATGCCATGTCATTCCATCTCAGGTGCGGGCCCCACCAAATTTTACCTACCTTTGAAGTTGAGTGCAATCACCAACTGGCTAAGCACGTCCATCAAAGACCTTGCAAATAATCTCTTGGATCTTTACTTCATATAAAATAACATGCACTTTACTATATAAACACTTATAAATACCACATCCCAAAAAATGTGGGATTAATGTTCTTTCATAGTTTCTAACAAACTACCCTGCGCGCCAAAATTTACTTACCCTTTACCAAGTCAAGTGCAGTTGCCACATGTTTCCATCGGGTGCGGTCACCCAAAGAATTTGATTTTATTCACATTAAACTGCGTGTGTTTTGATATAAAACACTTGAAAAGTTCCTTTCACCACAAATGTGGAATAGTGGTTTTCGCAGTTCATTTAAAAAATTGCAGCCTGCGCATGTACATTTTCATTTTCTTGGAAAAACTTTGATGCCCATCTTTAAAAAATGCATTATATGCATATCCTGAAACCATTTCAATCTATGCGAACATATTTCAAATAGGTACCCCACCCAAAAAACCTCATCTCATACATCCACTACGAGTGGTAGGCTCTTGAATATCCATGACATAAGAGCACCATGTTGACCCACTTGACACTCCACCACTCGTTATTTATTATACCTTAAACACATAAAGATAGGCCAGCCAACAACACACCCACAAAATTAATGTGATGAAAAATGACCTCAAGAATTTGCACAAACTCAACCATTTTGAAAGAAAATCCTCCATTCCTATTTCACAAAGGAGAAAGAGAAAACTGCATAAGGAGAAAACAGGCAAAGCTTGCTGAGTGCAGGATTACACCAGTCATCATCAATTTCATAAAAACCTTTATAGTAAAAATATGCCGCACCATTTGTCTTATTAAGATACTCTAGTCTGACATGACCCACTAGTACAAAAACAACAATATATGACCAAATAAACTACCAAAAATTATAGATAAATGACCAAATTTGGTCACAAGATCACTGGTAGTTTATTGTCGGTCATTTATCTCGTGACCAAATTTATGACTAAACTATTTTAGTCATTTATTTGGTCATATATTTAGTCATTTATTTGGTCATTTGGTAGTTTATTTGGTCATTTGGTAGTTTATTTAGTCATTTATTTGGTCATTTGGTAGTTTATTTGGTCATTTGGTAGTTTATTTGGTCATTAAAATACAATTAAAAATATATGCAAGCTATACATTTTGTTAGATTACAAGTATTGAACTTGATTTATATAGAACTCACATTTAAATAGATTTGTGGGAACCATCCACCCATATATATAGCAGCCATAAGCCACCCCAACCAAGTTCCTAATGGGATTTATGATTCATCAAGTACAACTAAGTTGAATGCACTGCCACCCCTTCCCTACATTTGCACAAACATCAATAGTTACATAGCTCAAGAAAATTGAAGCCACACTACATTGAAAAATCAGTCGTACACTTACCTGTAAAAGCTTCCTTCCAACTATCAAAAATAGACATCCTTGGTGCTTGAGAAGACTGAGAAGAAAAGACAATGTTGTTATAGTTTGGACAAATTAAAGTATTTAGCCCACCAAGAAATAATACAGACGTGAAAATAAAACATCTATTTTAATAAAAGTACATCTAGGTACATGATAATAAGGATTCCATCAAAATATGCAGAAATACATGCAAGAAAAGCTACAGGATGGGAAAATTTATTTGGCTCAGGTGGATTAAGTTGTGTTTAAATTTTTTTGAGTTTGGTCAAGTGTATGGTGTGGATTGGATCCATGGAGATGATCCTAATGAAGAAACTTGTTGGGTGTTGTGACAACAGTAATAGAGTCCCTCAAGAAACTTACTGATTGAACTCTTTATCCTACTCACATGTGCACACATGGCATGCTTATTAAACAATATTACTCAAAGTATTTAAACAATATTGCTGAAAATTATTTAAACAGCTTAAATTAACAACTAACAATCATATCCTAATTAAGGAAAAGTAAATTTTTATAGCACTCACCTCAAGTTTAGCACTGCTAGTACTATAAATATCATGCACATCCTCTTCAAAATCAACATAATCACTACTAACATTGTTGTTTCCTTTTCAATTTTAATCATCATGAAAAGTTAATATAATTTAAGTAAAGAATACAAAAGCTATAATTTTTTTCCACGACGCAAGTATTATATTACCTCAACTTTAGCACAACTATGATTGGGCTTCACATTCTTATCAAAAATTTACTTGATTCAAAAAATTGGTCTTCCATGCTATTTGGGAAAATCTCTTAGTTCGATCATTTTATTTGTCCCTTCTTGGCTACACACAAAAAAAACATTAGCTTCATAATTCATTCGTTAGTAGTACAAATAATAAATAAAATAGAGAGATGGTTCTTTTTAGTGAAGAAAAATAGCACATCAATCATACAATAGTGAAAACAAAATTAAAGAATCAATTTATCATATATAAAAATTATTTATGATTTGTAAATACTAATATGAACTACGTAACATCAAAATAATACTATCAATTATTTTTGTAAACTTCTTACAACATCAATACCTTTCAAAAATGAATAAAGATACAATTCTTAACTTGTTACAACATAATACCTTTCAAAAACTAGCATTAACAAAAAAATGAAAACCTCATTTGAGAATCTTATGTGACTTAAACTAGAATACATCACCAACTCGGAGACCATATATAAAAGAATTAAAACTATAACATTCAGTTCAAATACCCTAGCTGTGTAGCTCATGTTGTGGGAAGCATTTAAATTACCAGACTCTTTTCACCTAAACACAAATCTAAGATTAGTTAAGCAAATACCTTCATTTAGAAACAATTACAGGAAAGAGACAAGTTGATCCCACTCCTGTACAGATTATCATATTACAAATTAATACAAAACCAATAAATTTCTAATGGGAAAGTACCGACATTTTTTGTTACAAGAATTACTGAATGATACATGAATATATCATATGTTGCAGATCACTAATATAAAATTCATTGACTAGTTCGGTAACATACCTCAATTTCCCAACATATGAATTAATTCCTTGGGACAGATCTCCAACATCAAGAGAGATTATGTATTCAACGCTAGTAGCATGTCTAAACCTCCTTGCAGCCAAAAGAAACTTTTATTTATCCATTATGGTTGCAGATCCAACTTGCAATGTGATTAAAAATATAATTAAATTTTGGAAATTATTGACAAATAAATATAAAAACAAAAAAGAAACATTAAATATAGAAAACAACATATATCAACAAATCTTAAAGAGACTTTGGCAGACCAACTTAATATGTAATAGATATATCTTGGTAATTAGTAATTAGTAATTAGCATCTTCAATTTCAAACTTAAATTAGTGAGCTACATCAGATATAAAAATAAATAAAAAGTTGTTTGGCTTGTTTTCTTTGTTTAATTATATAAAAATGTTTGGAAACAGAATGATGATCAAATAAATTTCATAGAAGTTGACATTGTATTTCCATTCTAGTAATCTTACAAATAAATTTTAAATTTCAACATATCATATATACAAAACATTTTGACCTTCCCAATGGAATCCCCATAAAGTTAATTTAAATCTTTTGATTGATCTATTTGACAAAATTTAGGAATTTTCTACCAATCCACTGGCGTTTTTAAAATTTTCAACTTATAAATACAAAGAGAAATATAACATATTTTTGTATGTGACTACAATTTTTATCATCAATGATTTGGATCAAACTTAATGATCAAAAGCATTGGTGATAAAAATTGCAGACAGTAAAATCTAGAAATCTGTTATATAATTAATATGCTAGAAATTTCATGCTTTTACAAAGAGAAATGTCAAATATCAAGTAGCATTCCATTTACACAGATATGAGAAAGATTGGAAAAAGTGAAGTTCTTTCAATTAAATGTATTTAAAACAAGAAAAACATGGCAAAACAAAGGTATATTTTAAAAATGATATAATATTTAATTAGAACAATGAAGAAAAAAATAATTTTTTTATTAATTTTCATACCAAACATGACATACATTACATAAATGATAAAAGATGTCAAGTATATAACTAGATGAAAACATCATTAATCATGTAAAAGGACCACTTCAATTCTGGATACACTGTTGTTTATTGAATCGACCAGTAGTTTTTATTTGTGTGCTATCAAATTGAATATTTTGTAAAGAACAAAGTGTTTCTGGAACATAATACAAATTTAAACTCGTGCCAGGTTTGACCCTTTCCTTGTGTAGCATGGTAAAATTGAAAGCTTATAATTTCTCTCATTCTTTGTTGTATAATGCTACTTGCTCAAATATGCTTTGGTTTTAAGTTCATTTTAGCAACCATATTTATCTGTTCTCTGCTGCCTTCCATAGTGATGTTGAAATCTCAAGAAAATATCGGTCTTCAATCATGCCAATAACAATAAGAGAATTTATGTTGCAATACAGCCATGAACTGTATAAGTTTTCATTTTTTTTTTTTTGTGAAAAAATAGTATCTGTTCTACAATTAATAACAATCAAAATATTTGCAATAAAAAAATGAACCCTAAGAAATGCACAAGAAAGCTTGACAATCACAAAGTACAGAAAACTAGAAAAGTTGTGGAACTCTATTTGAATAAAAAAATGAAAAAAAAAGAATATATAACAATCTAAAATCAGTGCTGACAAGGACAGAAAAAAAACAAAGGATTGGTGAATCCAGTCAGTAAGGAAAGGACACAGTCAGCGTGGAGGCCTAAACTCAGCGCTGGGAAATACAGTAACGTCAAAACAATTCAGCCCTAAAGACGAGTACGGTATGTACTCTAAGGACAATTCAATAATATTTCTATATAATGGAAGAAGAAGAAGAGATTATAAATATAATTGATACCCTTCAAGGAAGAGATGAGGAAGGAAATGAATCATTTACAATGCTGGTAAGCATTGTGTGACAGTAAATTATACTGTTACGTATCTATGAGTTAAATACTAATTTACATAATAATATTATATCTAAATTCTATTAGGGATAGGGAATCCTTACATGGTCTACTATATATATATATAAAATAGATAATAATACTGATAAGAAGGATGGTTACAAATAAATAAGAAATATAAGGTTTATCAATATAAATAGTAGAATATATATATATATATATATATGTGTGTGTGTGTCCATGTTCATATCTGTTACTACTTAGTAATTGAAGAGGTAGAGACTGAAGTGTTTCCAAAGAGGGGCAATTTAAATCCCAAAAAGGATAGTTCTCAAGACGGTGGGGATCAACGATCCTCCGAACCTTGAGGGAAAAATTCCCAAGGGAGGGCTTGGATCTGTAAACTTTGAGGGGACCTATCAAGTGGTCTCTAAGCGCTTTGGATTGCATTTGAGTTTTCTCTCTTCTCATACCGAAATAATAACAAGATCAGATTTAACAATAAAGAACTATAAACAGTACAAGGAATCTAATTACTTAATAAGTTAATATGTATAATAAATGTACAATATTCTCTATGTAATAATATAGAAATGGAATCATTGCAACTTAGTCCATTTAGTTTAGGCCATAAGAATATTAAAATGGGCTAATTTTGGTTATAAAAGGCCTAAACGTAGCAGGGGACATTACAGAAACTGACACTGTATGAAAGAAGTAAATTCTATTGTTAATCGTTCAAGAAAATCAGGTTCCGACAAAGTTTTTGAAAGAAAGAGTTGGTTGATTTCCCAGTATCAATTAACTAAATAATGGGACAAAAATGTAATTTATAGTTTACAAATTCATATTAATGCAGTCACTTCAGAAAATGTAACTCTTGAAAAACAAGAAATACATACAAGCATAAAGCTCTAGGTCATGGATTCTGTATATGCTATAAAAACATTAAGAAAAATATTGAGAGAAATAGAAAGCTGTAATCAACCTCTTCGATTTTTCCAAATTGATCCATTGTTATACTGCTACATATGCAATCGGGTCCTCCTTTATGGGCCTTCACAAATCAAATAAAAGTTTCACCGTCTTAAAATTGAGTTGGTATAGAGTGATACAATAGTTAATGGTCAAAAGAGAACATTAGGGCACAAAATCAATCTGAAATCTTAACCACCAAGAAAGAATCCATTACTTGACGTAGATCATTTTCTTCTTGTGTAAATACCTTCTCAGGAGTCTACAGCCTCAATTCATAAAGACAATTGTTCTCTACCCCCACTACTGAAAGGTAGCGCCTATCCCACTCCAATTGAGAATCTGTTAAAAACTGTTGTTGATCTATCCTGATTAGTATTTGTGAACAATGATGCAGAGACAAATGATTGCTATTATCGCACAAACTTCACGGAAACTTCCATGGGTAGTATTACATAATGCATGTCCAAGGAAGAGGCCAAAAATATCAATACTCTCTTCAAAAACTTGTCACAATATTAGTGGTTCAACAACTTCAATGATATTCTATTGTGAATCGAGCAAAGCAGCGACAATTACATTTTCCCAAAGGAATATTTTTTCTTGTGCTTTGTTCTTCACCGTTCATCACATTTTGCCATATGTGATCCTCATGTAGTAGAGGTTGTTCCTAGATACAGGGAGTATTTTGATAAATTTGATGGATATTCTTTCAAGTATCCTCTGAACTGGATTCAAGTTAGAGGTGCTAATGCAAATATATTCTTTAGAGATCCAGTGAATCTTGATGAAAATATGTCTGTGGAAATCACTTCTCCCTCATCTTCCAGATTCAACAGTGTTGAAGATTTAGGCCCTCCCAAATTAGTAGGTGATACAGTTCTCAAACAATATTTGACAGAATTTAGGTCTACTAGACTTGGCGTACAGAGACAATCAAATATTATGTCCGCTTCCTCTAGAGTTGTTGATGATGGCAAGCTATACTATGAAATAGAGGTATATGTTTCTGCAAATCTTAGATCTCTAATCTATTGTTGAATATATGACCATTTTGAACTATTGTTAAGCATTCTTAAATCTTATTTAGTTATTTTGACATTCATGAACGGTGAAATTTTTATTTGATTTGTGAATTCCCATAAAGGAGTACCCGATTGCATATGTAGCAGTATAACAATGGATCAATTTGGAAAAATCGAAGAGGTTGATTTCAACTTTCTGTTTCTCTCAATATTTTTCTTAATGTTTTTACAGCATATACAGAATCCATGACCTAGAGCTTTATGCCTGTATGTATTTCTTGTTCTTCAAGAGTTACATTTTCTGAAGTGACTGTATGAATGTCTTATATTAATGCAAAAATACTTGATAATGCAGAATATGTAAACTATAAATTACATTTTTTTCCCATTATTTAGTTAATTGATATTGGGAAATCAACCAACTCTTTCTTTCAAAAACTATGTTGGAACCTGATTTTCTTGAACCATTAACAATAGAATTTAATTCTTTCATACAGTGTCAATTTCTATAATGAAAGAGTGTGGAAATCTATTTGGAAAAAAATGATTTGCAAAAACTGCAATAGACAGCCCGATAATTGCAAATACAGAAAACTAGAAAATTCTGCCAAAAATTGGAAAACCCAAAATTTGTCTTTTTATGAGTTCGATGTCAACAACCCCCCTCAACTTCATTTTTAATTTTGACACATCATAAGTAAAATATTATTAGGCATGAAAAATCAGTTCATATCACAACAATTTTGACCACTTAAAATTGCAAAGTGGTTGTTGGTTAAGCAGAACTAGCCAGTCATACCACAAATGTGCCTCAAAAAGAATGGTTTACCATTTACTTTTTTATATTGTTCAAACCCTTATAGTAAAAAAAATTGCACACACACATTGTAACTGAAAAGAAAAATAAATTGTAATGCTTCATAAACAACAGGAAAATAAAACCGCATTCAATCTTAACCAAGACCTTGAAAAGGAATTACCTGTAGGTTGTTGGAAAGAAAGCACAATTCCCTAAAAAAAATCCTTGATTAGCAGCCATTTGAGATGAGGTCATGGATTGATGATAGGCTATTTGGGCACCTAAAAAATTATGTTATTAGAGGAGTTTGATCTATCCGCTTTATGTTCTTCCACAATTACTGTAATTGCCTCCCGAACAACAATAGTTGCAACTTGCTTTCCACTTTTCTGCTGTTAAAGAACTTTTTGGGAAACCCCTTGAGCTTTCTCTTGAGATTATATTTTCTTAGGATAAGCTTTCTTGACTACCACTTCTACTTTCTGCTAGGTTTCAAACGCTTCCTTAGCAGCCTTTTTGCCTACAACACACCAAAAATCAGTTACCCATCAAAAATGTGCTCCAAATTCGAAGGCTTATCTAAACTATCTACATGGTGTAATTTGTAGGAATTATTACATGGAAAGAATAGGAGAGAAGATTACTGTGGCACCATCACATGGATATAACAATATAGTAAGTAGCTTGCAATTTTTAGACATCACATAGAAAAAAATAAGGAAAAGAAGACCCACAAGGTATGGGGTCATTACTCCTGTAGAGAGAAAAAGAAATAGTGAGATATGTAGTATTTTAGAAGCCAAAAGAGTGACAGTCATGTATGGTATTTTGAAAGTGAATTTTTCCAATCTCATTTTTTTTTATGAATAGTGCCTTTTCTATTAATAAAATATTAAAGTTACATATTCACAAAAAAGGGGTCGGGGGATAAAGAAATCACCCCGCAGAGTTCACACGGCAAAGCTAGAAACAGAAACAACTATTCATAAAAAAAACTAGCATAAAGCCTTTAAGCAGCAAGAGCGGTGCCAGAAGGAGGAGGATCCTTGTCATCAGAACCTCACACATCATTGGGGTTGACAGGAGGGTCAGGAAGCGACCATCCATCATCTTCGGCTTCTTTCTCATCTTTCTCTTCCACCCTGGGCGGAGAAATGGCCAAAGCCAGGCGGGGAAACTTGGAAGAAGTGGCAGGATGCCAATCAGCGCCACAACAAGAACTAGGAGCATCAGGAGGGGCAGACTGAGCCAGAGTTGGAGACCACCCAGAAGTACGATGAGGCGGAGAAGCTGAGTGGCGCCGCCAACCATCGTCGCCACCTCTTAGAGAGTGGTGGCGGGGTGCCTGCGACCGCGGGGTACGAGAGCAGCGCGCCGAAGAGCTGCGCTCACGGCGTCGGCCTCTGGGAGGAGTACCATGAGCAGAAATGGCATCAGGGGGAACCCTGCCAACAGTGCAGGGAGCATTGCCCCAATGATTGAGCAGCTCCTACAGGTGAGCCACTTCCAGAGCCACTTTATTAGCTTGAACTTGAATCTACATCATAACATTATTACATATGCAAGCCTTGTTATACAGAGTAACATTCGTATCAAGAAAGTTGTGAGAAAAAATAACAGCATTCCTATCTTTCCAAAAGTGAACAAAATCTCCATCCTGAAAGTATGCCAAATCTGGGTAAACTTGGAGGGAATTCTAGGAGAATCTCCTAAGACAATCATGTGCCAGGAAAAAGGCTCAGGCCAAAAAGGTTTGAAGAAATCATGGATCCATTGCCAATACTGTTGAGCTCTCCTATAAAACCAGAAGATGTGCAAGAAAGTCTCTGGGTGACCACAGAAAGGACATCGAGGGTCATGAACACCCAAATGTTTGAGCCTAGGTCCCACTGGGAGTCCTTGAAAAAGTAAACACCAAGCAAAAAGAGCTATCTTGGGCTCCGTAATGGCAGCCCAGACAGTTTGAAAGCGAGAGCTCCAGTGAGAAGTGGAAGAATGAAGATGCCATCTCTGATTAAGGGTCTCCACCATCAGAAGATGGGGAGACAACCACCTATAACCCAGCTATGGTTTGTAATTGTTGAAAGGCGTGGCAGGATACCATTTCCAATCCTTCCACCAGGGCCTAACAGACTGAATACCAATCTTATGAAGCAAGTTAGCAGGAATCGCAGAAACCAACAGATCAAAAGTCTGACGATCTGAGCGAGACAAACGATACTGAACCTGCATATCCTCCCAGGAATGGAGACCCATAGAGGCCCCAGAGAAAAGGTCCTTGGGAGTCCGGATGCCGCGTTTGAAAAAATGCAGAGCACTAGTCCCTTGAGTCTTGGCCAGGGGGATGCCTTGAATAGAAAACAACGGAGATCACCAGAGGATCTGCTGATTGAAAGAAAGCCCATTGCAAAAGGCATCACCATCCCAATGGAGCTAGGACTTAAGAGATTCCCAGGATTTCCAAATACTCTTGATGACGAAAGTACCCTGAATTTGAATAGGTTCTTTCATAGTGAGCAAGGTCTGTAGACCAATGCCCTTCCAAGTCGGCCTGTGAATAGGGAATCTTGAAGAAATGTAGTGCCTGACAAGAATTTTCTAGGCCTCATCACCAATAAGAGCACGGATAATCCACTTAGCACAGAGAGCATCCCCTTGCTTCTGAGTAGAGAGTAGGCCAAGGCCTCCATAATTACGCGGAAGGCAACAGAACTCCTAGGCAACCCTGTGAAACCCATGGATATCAGCTCCAGAGGCCCAAAGGAAATCTCTGAGGAGATGTTCTAGCTTGAGATAAGAGGCCTTAGAAGGAGCCCAACATGAAGAGTAGTAGACATGAGTAGTAGCCAGCACTTTGGAGAAAATCTAAAATTTCCCAGCAAGGGATAGAGGCTTGCAAATCCAATATTGCAACTTCTTTCAATCTTGGAAATCACAACATTCCATAAATCCACAGAGGAACCATGGAAAACAAAGGGAATGCCCAGGAAGCGAAAGACTTCCCCATGCTAAACCCATTTCCAGTCAAATTGCTCAAGCCAGGGAGGGGCCGGAAGAAAAGACTATCTGAAACAAAGGGTTTTAGACCATTGGATAGCAGATCCAAAGGCTTGACAAAAGGTGTCTAGGCACTGCAAGGCATTAGAGATGTTCTCCTCATCCTCAATAAGAGTGAGAAAGGAGTCATCAACAAAGTGACCATTAACAAGCTAGGAAGAGGATTCAGGCAGGGAAATGCCCTGAACCAAACCAAAAGAAATAGAATTGGCAAGCAAATACCCAAAGCCCTCAGCAGCAAGCACGTATAGAGCAGGGGCCAGCGGACAACCTTGCTTGATGGATCTAAAAAGCCCAAAAGTATCAGATTGAGACCCATTGATGGTAATGCACGTAGAGGAATCACCGAAAACTCCTTAGAGGCTTTATCACCCTCCTCCAACCAGTGGAGGCGAGCTTTGATTTGAGCTCCACGAGTAGCATAGGCATCAGTAATCTGCTTCTCATGTCGAAGCTGGGCCAACTTAAGCTAAAGTTCAGAATCAAAGGGGTTCAACGCAAGTGCATCAGCAGCATTGCGAAGAGCCTTGGTGTTAGCTTCATATGCACGCTTCTTGTAGTAGGCTAACTGGCGGCCGTAAATGCAAAGAAATCTCACAGTACAGGTGATGGCATCATTCCACCATTGAATCCAACCAAGATGACTGTGTGGCCGAGGCTCTAAATCCCAAACTTGAAGAATGTGAGCAATAGTGGAAGCATGCGTCAGCACTGACGTGTTGAGATAAAATTGTGTCTGAGCAGCCCGCCTAAAAAAAGAATGCCAAGAGATGGAAAAATTAATGGGGAAGTGGTCTGACAAGGTTACATCTGTTAGAGGAATGACAGGCAGGCCTCGATCTTCAGAAAAAGAGAAAAAATATTGAGCCATTATCATAGCACGATCTAGTCTCTTAAATATGCGGTCAGAACCAACTCTTAAATTAGACCAAGTATGTCAAACCCCACCCTGTTGGTGGCGGTTAGCATTGGGATAAAAAAGGCCCAATTTATTGCGCATATGGTACCAGACTTCTCTCTCCCCAGCTGTCCAACAAAAAGGCGTAATTCCTTCTTTGTCAGAGGCCAGCTCAACCATATTAAAATCCCCACACATAACCCAAGTAGCAGGAGGCAAATTGTCTGCCAACCAGCACCAAAGTTGAGATCTTTCCACCGCATCATTGGGGGCATAAACATTAATGATACCAAAATAATGGTTCTGAAAAGATAGCAAAATCCAAGTGACACGCTATATCGGATCAGATCCATGAGCAATAACAGAAGAATGAAGGCGAGGTGACAGAATAGTAATGACACCACCTTTACCAGCTTCATGCTGAGAAGAAAAAGCAATGTCGTCCGACCAAATGACACGACCGGCAAAATTAAGCAGGAACCTAAAAATTTTCACTTCCTGTAAACATGAAATGTCCAGATTTTGAATTCTGCGATGGGTATCATGAACATAGTACTTTTTGGAGAGGTCAGTTAGACCTTGCACATTCCAGGAAAAAATTCATAAAAACTCTTGCATGGTTTCCTCATCCCTGAGAGAGGAGAAACTATTCTACAAGAAAGCTGGTATAGAGCCAAAGTTGGGGAGTGAATCTCCAGGAGAGATGAACCACTTTTTTTTCTGGGTTATCCGTGCGTCCATCAGGACTGTGAGACCGACGCAAAGACTGGGAGGAAACCAAAGAAATCGCGGGTGGCGCGAGCACCACATCTGAAGTGGAGGGCCTAATAGCTGAGTTTTTCCCATGGAAAATAGGATTTGAATTAAGCGGCACCACCATTGGCACTTCAGCGGAAGGAGGAATATCTCCAACCAGAGGTTCTGGAGATGACACAGCCGTAAAAATGGTGTGCATCGACTTGGAGCTTGAGGCATTCCTTCCTTTTCGTGAAACTATAGTACATTCTTCTTTTTTTCCAGCTTCCGGGTTTTTGACCGGCACTTCCTTTGGCGATGGCTTCACTCGAGGGGTAACCAGCGGGCAGTCCTTAATCTTGTGCTCTGCCAATTGACACCTATAACAGGTGTTGGGCAAGTTCAAATAGAGTACTTTTTGAGAAATGGTGAGAGAACCAATCTGGATTTCAACAGTGTCTTTTAGGTCCCTAGAAGGTCAACCTCAACACAGACACGCTTCTGGGGATGAGAATTGAAAAATTTGTCATGCTCCATGACAATGACCTTACCAAAGGTTTTAGCAATGGACTTAATAAAAGGCCAGCATGGCAAAGGGAGACCAGGAAACTCAACCCAAACTGGGACCCTAAGTTTCTTTTCATCCGAGATAGTGAAGTCTCGAGACCATCTTTGGAAAATAAGCAGGGAAGACCTAACAGTCCAGGGCCTGCAGCTGAAAATAGCTTCCGCCTGGGAAGGGTTAACAAAATAGAAAAGAAAAAAACCTTTGGTAAGGCTTTACACACCGTCAAGGCGGACCCCATGAGGGTTCCAGCTCTTGTTTACCCAATCTTTGAGGATACTTTCAAGAGGAGTACGACCCACAAAATATCCAATCAGAGTATGCTTTTCTAACCATTCACATGCAGAATCAAATTCTTGCAAATTAAGAACAATATCAGGGTTACCTTGTGAAAGACCTTCGGGACGAACTTGCAAGGATGTTTGTTCAGAGGAGGCACCATGGCTTTCCAAAGCTTCAACTCGCGCACCAGCATCAACTGCTGAGCCAAAGTTGGTCGTAGCCATACTAAAAGCTAACCCTAATACAAAAATCCCGCAGTAAATGCGGTATGACAGATGGAAGACTCAGAGCAAAGACACAGACAGGACGCCGTACGCATGAAACCCTAGCAGAGCTAGCTTCTATCTCATTTTTTATGGGAGAGGAAAATTGATTCTCATTTGTGAACTATAAAACAAATTCTTATCTAATATATATAAATTGTATGTATCTAATTTCATTATTTAGGATGAGAAAAAACCAAAATCAATATGCATTCAGTTTTATGTCATGTATAAGGATGATTCCATGGTTGTGCCCTAGATGATATCGGGGCAATGTATACCCTTACGAGAGAGGGGACTCAGAGATGATATAAAATCATTCATAAAAAAAAAGTACACAGTTTAGAATCAATACATTTCAAATGCTTAGCTCTTCAAAAATATAATTTGGCTCCAGAATTTCTAAAAGAAAACCCAAATTTGTTTTCTTTAAAAAATATGATTTGGCTCCAGAATTTCAGCAGGTTGGGGTGTTTGTTGTTGTTTAATCTTGACAGAGTATATATCCCTCAAGTGTTTTCAAATATAGATCGATTCCCTCCATACATGAATGCAACTGTAGGTGTGAGCTTTACAAATTTTCTAAATAAATACGAGTTTTTTATATTTACTTTTATTGGAGCCTTGTAAACTGCTTGGTTGGTGAATTTTTATCAGGTCATTGTGTATCTGAAATTCCCAACAGCCAGCCATATTATTAAATTCTACGGGAAAGCTGATAGGGCGCTGGAAGCCTGTCCTCCGGGTTTTGACACATCCATTTGGGGTTGGTATAGTTAATGCGGGAATCAGCACTGCAACATCTCCCTATCATATGTTTCACATTGATTCCAAATGTGATTGCTTGATGGCAATCAGATAAATAATTACTAATCTTATAATTCTTGATGGATTGACATGTTGATTAAATAAGTAAATTATATATTACCTTTATATTATAGACTGCTGTTATTTTATATCAAAGTTCTTCTCAAAATTCAAATTCATCTAATGCTTTCCTTTATTTATATTTATTCTTATTTCTACTCTATTAATTTCCTTGATGTGCATATTTTTTATTCTCTATTTCCACTTGATACACTATTGCCTCTGCAAGAGTTACGACCCTTCATCGCTACACTTGGAGAATAATAATTGAAGTCTAGGGATTTGAGTTTCCTCTATGTATCGCTAGCATCTTTTATTTTAATTAGCGTAAGTTGTGCTTTTAAGGGATGCAACCATGATTTAATATGGAGCGATTTCTTGTAATTGATGTGATATAGCTTTTATCAATGCTGTGATCTGGTAGTCTCTTTGGAAAATGATAGTGATCTAAAGCTAATAATGCTGCGATTTCTCCTAACATGGTGGGGACATGACATTCCCTGTTGCCTCTCTACATTGACCTTAGAAGGAAACTGACTATTAATTCATATAGTCCATGTACACATGGTTGAAGTATCCACATCCAGATATGCTTTCCTGCTAACCAGCATGATGATCAATGCTTAAAAATTAACTTCTATCGGTCCCAAACAAAATGTTAGGACCTTGCAAATGACACGGGCTAGACATAACCCTTATATATGCATTCATCATTCATCTAGAAGGCTTTCTCTTTTTTGGCCAGTACCTAATTACAACAGGTTACATCATCAATCATGACATTTACAATGGATTTTGCATGTAAAATATTTTGGAGAATTTTGAAGCATTGGAAAATAGTATCTTGATTGTTTACGATAGTTTGCAGATTTTTTAGGAGACAACCAAGTTACACCTTCGCTTTATTTTTTGAGACCTTAGAGTTCTGGAGAATGTATTTACCAGCTTCCATGGATAGCATACATGATTTGGTGAACAACTCAGCAACATCAAACACATATCTTTTGGTGTTTTACAATTCTTGAAGATTACTTCTCCACCTCTGTTCTAGAGTATTTTAATTAAAAATACCCTATAGCCTCTTTTGTATGAATTTTAGGGCGTGCTAAAATGATTTTTTGGGGTTTACTAATAAAAATTCACTGACTAAACCATGGGTCAAATTTGGTAAACCCTGTGACACAAAGTATGTTTATCATATCATTTTGAAATTTGAAGTACCACTATAGATTTATTTTTTGCCTCTCACCTAGCATAATAAATTACCATATTATTTATAAAAAAAATGGAATAAAAAACAAATGAAACCTACATACAAGTACATATATGTGATGCTATTCTATTCAAAAAATGGATTACCATGTAATTAATTCTAACCCCCTTTAATTTCATGTAGACTTAATCCTATTTTTGTCATTAGTATGCATGAAATTGCATGTATATTTTGATTTTCTTCCATTCTAAACTATGTTCCATGGTGGTTCGGGAACAAAAATGTTGGGATGGCAGTGGATGTATTTCAGGGATGACAATCTGGGGGCCATTTTCTTGAGTCAGCAGGGGGATGACGGGATAAAAATATATATTTATGTGTGAATTTTATACTTCTATATATACATATACACACTACAAGTTTAACTAATATTTAGTGACAAAATGAAGACAATGACAACAATATAGCAGTAATAACTAAATCAGAACAACAATAAATAATATTTAAAAAATAAAAAGGGCAAGTTAAAATACAACTAATATAGATTTTCTAAAATAATGAAGGGTTGGAAAGAAGCTAATTTTGAAGTGTGAAAAATGGGTAGGACAAGGGCAGGAAACTCTTTGAATTGAATGCACAACAAAGGCATGTAACACCATGCACTGTCACAACTGACTCCAAAACGCGACATGCATTTTAGTTTGGGGAAGGTGACCCTCTAGCTATTTTATTCACATGTTTAATTACCTACATTGCAAGGAATATTTGATATATTTTACCTGTAGCAACACACATTTATTTGCTTTGTTCACATTGGATAGATATTTGGTTAAGAGACGAATGGATGATACAATACAAGGTACACCTCAATATAGTATTAATAATGTTTGTTTGCCTCCATAGTTCACTTCCCTTGCTTACTTTTATGGTGCAGGTGAGCATTTTTTTCATTTGAAATTGTTGCAGTGTTTGTGGGGTAGATTTATTTCATGAATGATAATGAATGATATGAATTGGGTAAATGAATGATATGAAATTTACATATGTTTAATAGAAGTGGATAACTGTGCATTAATTCAGTCTTTGTCATCGTTCACAAATACATACTGACTTATTAGATGCAAAACTTGTGCTCGGCCTTCCCAATTTCTCATCAACATGCCTATAAGTTATATTATTATGGTTTAACCTGCGTTATTCTTGAGACCATTTTGTCCAAATAAGATCATATACCTGTTGTCATAGGAATCTACAATGAATTTACTCTACATATTACTAATGTGAATGTGAATCTCTACTATTGTGGAAAATTATAGACTTCCTTCACACTATGAGCTCTCTTCCAAAGAAGTGCAATGTTCAGTCACAAAAAAATAGATTGCATTCTTATATTCAACATTAAGCAATACTAGACCAATTAAAGAAACTATCAATGAGTTTTCGCTGTCAATTTGGCTTCCTTTGACCATTTTAATAACAAATTAGTAGCACAAGCACCACAAATGGATAATTTCTTAGATACAAAAATGAAAGTTTTAGTAAATGGAAAGATAGTTTAAAGTTTTGAAATGGTGACTTCCCTTTGTATTCAACTCTAGTTATTTTAGTACTATGACAATGAGAAGGCATGACAAAATATCCTTTAATAGATATGAGATAGGCACTACAAAACTTATCTCTCAAAACAATACCGCCATAATCGAGCATAAAAAAGTTCTCATTTAAATTGTCCTCTTTGTCATGCTAATATTGTAAGCCCCATAGTTTCCTCAATACAAGAAACTGTTACTGAAGTAAATTATGATAACACATCTTTTCCAAAAAATATGGTAGTTTTTGGGTTTTAAAATTTTAGAATTCAACTTTTAAACATAATTTTCTAAATATAACAAAACTCTACTACTTGATTTTTTTGGCAATGTGCCTATTTTGATTGGAAAGACCTTCAACCTAAGTGGTGACTTTTAGTTTTGCGGATTCCTTCCTATGACCTCATTATGACTACATCCTTAACATGAAACATAAAATGTTTGGAAAATACATTCTATGCATATCCTTCTATCATAGCATTCCATGAGATTACATTGCTTTGAGGCATTTTGTCATACAACTCACACCCTGCATTCGGTTACACATTGATGGATGGTCATCCCCTATTTTGAAGCTCCCAATTTGGCATAGGCTGGGAGGACGCTAACAAAGTTTGTGGAGTCTACCTTTACATCAGCTAATTGCATTTGCTTAAAAGTTTGCAAGGCCTTTTCAACAAGCTCATTCTGTGCACAACCTGTAAGCACTGTGGCCCATGAAATCACATCCCTTTGAGCATACCTATACGCTCATGCAACATATATCTATTGGGCAATATCCATTGATAAATATATAATCATAGGTAATTCAACCCAGATAATATATGTATACATATAAGTTGATGAAAACCATCTTAGTATGATATCTTAATTATGGATATTATTGCGGTCTTAGTCATTGTATTACATTTAGACTTTTTAAATGAATTCAAGTTCAATTTTTGTAAATATGCTTGATACACTTTCGATGTTTCCAGCTCAATCTGAATACATCAGTTTCAAACAAATCGTAGTATTGCAGATATAGATGTTTTATGAAGGAAGAGGATTGTACTTATTAGAATAATGTTGAAATTATTATTTGTTACTTATTTTGCACCCCTTAGTCTTTTAATGAACTACAAAGCTCAGCGGTTTGCAATTTTCTACAGTGTACCATCTTTGTTGTGGGGATCTGTTTGTGTTGAAAATTCTATCCGAGATTTGATTAAGGCTAGAGTTTTTCTTAAATTTTAAACTGGTACGCCAACTGTTAGTGAGTCTAGAATATGTCCTAATTACTATTTTTGAAGGGACTTTCAATACCTTAACATTTTAAGTAGCAGTGAGTCTGGAATATGTCATAATTACTATTTTTGAAGGGACTTTCAATACCTTGACATTTTAAGTAGCAGTGAGTCTAGAAATGAGGTTCCTAACAGCATTGGTAGAAACTTTGAACGCCTACACTGAAATAATAGGAGCTTCAGGTCTATATTTCCATGCTTTCAATTGTTGAGTTTCTTTCAGACCATGAGTACTAATGCTATGATTTATTGGATCTACAGCTTGCAGCGAATGAGAATACCATTAAAATTTTACAAGGTGACTTACAAGAATGTCCCAATTATCAAAAGCAAGGGATGGATTTCAAAAATATGCAGAACAAACTATTCATTGCTCAAAAGGAAGCACTTAAAATACACAATGAATTCATTGCTCAAATGGAAGCACTTAAAATGGGCATTGAGAAACTCAAGGAGGATGTATAGTTAGGAAATCCTAAATTCATATTTGTGTACTGTTTGGATTTGATGATTCATGTCTTTTCGAAGTTTGAAATCCAAAATTTGAATGTTGCAAAACTTGAATAGTGCAATTTGTTCTAATTAAAATGTTGGAATTGAACTCCAAGATTACAATGCAAATGATGTCATCCAGTTCAATAAACCAAATAATTCAAAATTGGTGTAACCCTTGCACCCGACTGGTACAAGTGCTAGTAATATAGGGCTTTCAAAAAATTGCTACGTGCCTTCATATAAGTTAGCAGTATATCATTGTCCAAAAGTTTACATGAAACAATTTTATTGTTTCCTCTTACAAGAAATAGCACTCACACGATTTTGCAAAAAAATATATTAATCTAGTCCATTTTGTAGATTTTGAAGGAAATTAATACATCGTTTCCTGAATATCTTCAAAAACCCACACATTTTAACATTTCGTTGTTTACAATTTTAAGCAAAATGAGCACAATTTAAGGGAGGAGAAGTTCTGAATACCTCCACTATGATTTTCTATCTGAAGGAAGAACTTTGGTCAGGTACTTCCTATGACACATAGAAGCTGCGTGGATAGTATTGTAAAATTCTTCATGGATTTAAGTATTTAATCTTTCTGTACTTGACAGGTGGTCAAACACAAATAAAAGGAGATTTTCTTGCACATACCCTACTCATAAAACCGGTTTTCTTCAATTTGAAGAAGATTCTAGTGAGGATTCTGGTTTTAAAAGAAAAGCTAGATCCTATTTTTTGCTAAACCCTATCTCTATACAAAGAAGACCTAGGGTTTGACGAAATCCCATTACCAATGCCCAACTGGAGATGTTCTTCTCTAAGATTATAAAATCAACCTGTTATTCTATCGGAATTGAAAAAGGAAGAAAGTGGAGAAGCCCCCAACCTATGAGATCCTTGCGTTCTCTGAAAGGGATTTGGCAAACAAGAAAAAATTCCACAAACATATTGGAGCTCATGCCCATTTCTATAGAACTGCACTTTGTCAACCCAATGCCTCCTGTGAAAGACCCATCGTAGGAATGGAGCCGAGAATACCAACTTTATCGTATTTGAGCCAAGGCCAAGGAAAAGATTCATAGCGGCGGGATGAAATTATTTTCCGGCTCCAACTTTCAATGAAAAATCAAAATAAAAATTAAAAAGATAAATAAAAAAGAAAAGAAATAAAAAAGTTAAGGCAATAAAGATTTTTGTCTTAAAAGTTTGCCTCAAAATAACTTAACTTGTAGTAGTGTGAGTAGTGGACAATTTAAAGATACAATGTAGATAACATGTATTGAAAAGACAAGTGATTATTATTTTCAAAGGTTTACAGAGTTATATTGGCGGCATATTATTTTAGTTATAGATCTGTGCACAAAATATGAAAATTATAATTGTGACTTATGGAATGATCGGGATGGAAAATTAAGTTTCTTATGGATATAAGAATCTATGATTGGATTTTCATGAAAAATGCAGAGGCTTAAAAGACTTATCTATCTATTTTCTATTGCCCCTTAGTCACACCACATTCTCTTGTCTATCTCCCATGCACCCATTTAGCAAACCATGCATATCCATGCATTTTGGCTCTTTAATTACTTTAATGAGGATTTTGTTACTCTTCTTTATCTTTTTGACATATAAAGAGTTCTAGATTATTTCACAACATACTCTTGTAGGCTGTGGAAGTCAAATTTCACCATTTATTTAGTATTAATCATTCATTTAGTTATTTTTATTATAAGGGTGACTAATTATTTAGTCATTTTAGTTGTGATTTTACTCGATGACCAAATTGGTCATTTATTTAGTCATTTATATTTGTGAATTGCCAAAAAATGGTAGAACATGATCAGTTTTAGTCATGTGACTAAAATTTTTAGTCACTTGGTCATTTATTTTCCCGAATTCTACTAGTGGTACCGCATCTAACTATGTTTTGATGCATGTCCACATTCTCTTTCTGGCGCGGACAGGGAGTAGTATTGGCAAAGGTGGAGGAACAACTCTACACCTGGCAATGTACATTTTCTTGAAGGATTCAAAAAACTTATTCAATTTAAACTTGGCGGCCCATGCAATCAACTGATTCACTTCATTACAATCCTATTTGGTAGCTCCAATCAGCTATAGTCTCAACCTCTACATGGAAGACATATCCAATAAATCTTGTGTCACAAAATACGGATGTACTAGAGCACCCTTGGCACTTATTTGTTGCCGAATCTTGAAACACACCATTGACAATAGAAGCTCCCAACCAAAGCCACCATCTAGATCCATACAATACAAATGCACAAAAAATCTTTGTACTAGCCTGAGGTTCTATTGTCTTCCTCCATGCAACCATTATTATCAAAGTTTACATTCAAATAATGTTTAAAAACTAGACAACTTTGGTGGATGTCCATACTCCTTTTAAAAAGATTCCATTTTGAAATTCTAAGACTTCCATTTTATCACAAGAAAGGAAGATAAATGGCATAAGCTAAGGGGTGGGCTTTTCATCCGCCCAATGTATTTCATTATTATACACATATCAAATCCACTGCAAACAAAAAATGCAAATGAGGCAAGCCATGAGACCACATTTTTTTGAAAATATTGTTTTAACAACTCACATGCCCTCTCTATGTTCTAACATTTTGCATTGATGAACATCTATAGCCTGGTTTGAATATTGTCCACTTTGAAACATTTACAGAGGTTATAGGACTTGGCTCCACACTTTGTTCTAAGGCTCATATGGTCGTTGCACAGGCTCCAACGATGTTTGGCAAAGGATTGTGGAATTTAGTGTTACATCTACCAATTATGAATTCTTGAAAGTTTTAAAAGATGCTAAAACAACTCCACTTGTGCATTTTAAATCACTGCATTCCCTCTTAGTCATATAACTTCCCACATTGGATTTGATAGGGAGAAGTAATGGCAAATTCTGAGAAACTACGCTTTACATCTGCCAATAACACACAAGATTCCAATCTCATTCTAAAACCAAAATTTGATTCCAGAATAATTTGATTTCCAAACTAAATGCATTTGGGACAAACACCATGTTGTAATCATTTAAAATTTTTGACTTTTACCATCTTTGTAACTTTGCCAAAACATGGTGAGTGACCTTTGGAGATGCTCTAAAATCTAACAAAATGACCACTTGAGGCCATGGGAAGACATAGATCTGAAGACTTATGATACTTGAGTATGGTCACTAAGTGGAAAAATATGATGATATCATAATCATGAGATATTCATATTCAAAGTGGTCCAACTTATTTATTCTATAACCAGATATGTCAAAACACATTACAACTTTGTCCAAAAGTAACTTTAGAAAGATATTAAATCAAATCTTGAGAGCCTGTCACTTGGCCTGCTTATTCATTCAAGAACAATGAGAATGTGTACATAAGGAATTTTCTTGATTCAACTCCATGTGCAAGATATAACTGATCAAACTTGGTAATTGTGAAACACTGTGCAAATGCAGATGTAAAAATTTTATAAATTGCATTTGGATTTGCCCTTGAAAAAATATCAAACCATCTACTGAGGCTCTACCACTGATCCTGGTAGTACATTTAGGTACAAGGAGTATAAGGAGTCAACTCATTATTTTCATGAAATTCATCTGGCGCCAAATGTTAGCATGTAAATTTATCCCCTAGAAAACTTTACTGCTGCATCTACTGAAAACTGAAAAAACCCTAATTGGATTGCGCTTGACAAACATATTGAATTAACTCAAGAAGAGCCTAGGCCTCTGCAACTGGTTACTCTGAGATATAAAGATTATAAATCTAGAATGATCTTTTCCTAATGATCAATAGGTTCATATTTATTAATCCTCAAAGTAGTCCACCTGATATTAGTAACATTGTAGAGACTGCAGATTTGAATAAGTTGCATTTACTTTGAGCTTACCAGACTAGTCAAATGAATTGACCATGGTCTGAAAATGCACATAATGGGACAATGTCATGATTAAAATATAGGGGAACATTCAATTACTTATGACATTTAATTCAGTGCAAATGGTAGAACCCCAAAGTAGGGTACTTTGTACTGCATTTCTCACCCAGAAAATCAGAATAAATTTCAAACAGATCAACCCTAGAAAACTTATCACATGAAGTCACAGGGGTCTGGAAATGGATATGTTGACTTAATTTCATGTCTATAATGTCTTGGAACACTCCTTATGCCATATTTTTCAACTGGGCCTAAGATGCAAACCTCCAAAGTAGGTCACTTGGTAGAAACTGAAAATGTGCAAATTATAGATTTGGCTTAACACCTTCAAATAACTATCTTAACAACATATTCAATCTAACTTCTGAAAGCTGCAAACCAATACACTTGCTCAATGATAGGTGATGAACACATTCCCCAAGTGATTTGTCATGAAAATCTTTGGGTCTCATTTTACTTGCACACAAAGTAGGCATTTTCAAACATTTTCTGGGGTACTCACTTTGTGCCTTAGAGAAATTTTCAACTAGTCACTCCAAATTTCTCCAAAATTTTAGAGTGCCAACAGTGGCTCTGACTGGGGATGCATGCCCTTTGTGGGCATATAGAGGACTTAGAATGTCATGTTGGAGAAGATCATTAAAAAAATAATAAAACTACTCTTCTCTTCAAAATTTGGGTTCCTTATTTAAAGCCAAACACCAAACATTGTTGAAAGAAGAGCAACTGGACAGACATGCAAATTATTTACACATGACCTAAATCCACAAAATTGAAATCAGCACTTACCTCTATCAAATATTTGATTTTCATCTCCATATGTCAGAGGTAAACTGAAATCGCTACTTAGATATGCCTGAACAAACATACTACCATATGTTTTCAACATATATAAAATGAACTCAACATATCCACCTTCAAATGGCATAAAATCATCAAACTGGTGAAAATGTTGACCATTATGTGACACAGAATTGCCACACCTTTCACTATCACCGACAAGCTGAAAAGAAAGATACTCCAACCCCTTCACATGGCCAGATCAACAAACACATTTTGCATACTAGTTTGCACCAAAGAATGAATCTTATTAATAACAACAAAATGCAAAGTAGAATAAAAACACATCCAAACAAATCCTTGACTACACAAAACTAGAGACAACTTGTTGAATCACAACGTCTATTAGCATCTTCCAAAAGTGAGAATGTATCATCAAACAATGGCTCACTTATCACTTGCAAATCTGGGAATACACATGTAAACTTATTACTCTTTTCAAAAGAAGAATCAACGCTAGATTTTTTCATGTAGAATCCATCCAAGTCAAAACTTATATCAGTGTATGAGTCTTCATACTCATCATACACAACATTCACAAAATTTTCATACTCATGTGCACTTCGATCTTGCACATTATTTGAACCAAAGGTAGGAAAATAAAAATCAATATATGTATCATACTTTGCACCCATCAACATGGTATCATTATCAAAACATATATCAACTGGGTATTGCAAATTAGAGTCCACTTTAGGTGCATACGTCTGAAAATTAGCAGCTAACAGTTCTAAAATTTTCTCACTTCTTAATGGACATTGGACTTCATGTTCACTTTATTTTGCCTCTTTCTCAATGTTGTAACTATTTTCCCCATTGGAAGAAAGGATTAAAACCTCTTGGCTCATGTTAATATGTGCAATGGGATCATCAGAGCAACTTTCATTTGCATTGTAATCATCCTCTTGTTGTTCGCAAATTTTTTCCTTAAATTAAGACAAGAAATATGCACTATTATGCTGAGAAGAAGGAAAATATACAGATTTAACAAAAACATTGTCAACTATAGATTCATCTTCAACATCTTGATATTCACTGGCTTCATCATCAGCATAACTACTGTCAGCATCAAGTGCATTTTGAGATTCAGATTTCTCAATCCAATCTATCTATTTTTTAGCACTATGACTCTTATCTTTCAAATCTAAAAACTCAAAATATTCACTATTATGCACATTAGAACCACATCTCACATCATCATTATCCTCTTCTTGCTAGGAACAAACATCAGATGTATCATGCTGAGAATAAAAAAAATTTCAGAATCACAAGAGACATTATCACTCATAGATTCATCCCTGTCACTTTGGTATCCACCATTTTCATTATTAGCATTATTAAACTCATCATTATGTGCATTTTCAGAATCATTTTTCTCTATCCAATCTATCCATTTTATAACATGCTCAATACCTTCTTCTCTAATGGATGCAGGCCAATGGACTAATTTAGGCACACAAAGCTCTAAAATAAATCAATATATGTGTATTCTTGAAATTCAACACCCATTGGAAGCTCATCATATGCATTTTAAAAAATTTCATAAAATAAATGTATTGATTCTTCCTTCCTCTTTCCTACCTTTTTTCTTAAAATCAATATGCAATCCTCTTGGATGCTTTGATTTATCAATGCAATATCCCTATAAATTTCGTCAAACTTTTCCCAATTATTTTCAGATCTAGGAAGTATATATGGATCCACTAAATTTGGAATCTCCATTGAACCATTCATCTAACAATACATCCTATCCTTTCACAAAATTTTCTATCCAACTTATGCAATCATTTTTTCCAAAATAATAACATACTTCTCATTTGATAACTGAAATTTAAACTAGGAAGTATGACAAAGTTCAAATCTATTTTCTTTTCTTTAGTGACTTCTTCACCTTATAAGGAAATTTTCTTTTTCATAACGCTTTGAGGAATACCTAAGTAAATTATTTTGATGCTGTTATTCTTCTTACTTCTTCCTGACTGGGTCATTCAACCACTGAATCTCTAAGCATTTGCTAAATCTTTTCTGCAAGTAATTCCAACTGATTATCAAGTTTCCTTCAATTAAACGCACATTGGTGCAGAGATCTTTCAGAGTCACCACTCACTGTTGTGAGACTTTATAAAACATTTTTAGAACACAGACAAGTCTAGATTTACATAAAGATAGAAAACTTTCAGAAAATCAATAGGAATTGACACACTTTTTCAGAAATAAGACATTCATAACTTATTACAACAAAAACAATCAGGCTGATAACTATGATTAGAAATTTTTTTAAATTTACAAACATTGATAACTCTTTCCTCAAATGGATATGGCTGAAATGAATAGATTTATAAATAAACAGGCCAGGAGTCCATCTCAACTTGAAAAACATGTGTTATTTATGACAATATACTACTAATCCTCAACATATTCGCCATTTTGTTGGTGACTCGGATGGGCTAATTCAACTGAATATTGATTTGACTTATTTATACCAGAGTTTCCAAATTGATTTTAACATCGTTCCCCATTAGATATACCTTTTTTTGGTGTTTTAAAATATTATTACACTTTATAAGATACCGATATACTTATAGATAGATTTTAAAGAGTGGTTAGTTCCAAATAAGGGAAATCTAAGGCAACTGGACCAACTATAGGGGCAAGACTACCCTCTATTCTTTTGGCTCTAGAAGACCAAGGTGGGTGTTGTTGGAAATGATTTGAGTAATTGAGAGGGGAGTGGTGAATTAGTTACTATAAAAACAAATCTAAGTCCCTTAGATGTCTGTAACAAACTTATCACTATTGCTCGGTTAATAAAGATATTCTTTTGTTACTCAGATAACAAAGAAAATCTTAAGATATTAACTGTGATTATCCTTTAGTGATTAAGTGTATAAACATAAATCATAAAGAAAATAACATGTACACAGATGACACCAAGATTTAACGTGGAAACCCAATTTGGGAAGACTACCAATTGCAACTAGTTACTATTTTCACTCTTCTGAAGTGAGCCTTGTTAGGAGCCAACCTTGTTAAAGGTTTACAATAACGCATTGTTAGGTGTTACCCTGTTAGAGGATTTAATCACCTTGTAAGGAGCGGCCTTGTTAGAGGTCTTCAAACACTTCAATGTAGAAATGTCACCTTGTGAGAGGATTTACAAAATACTGTTAAGTCTACTCTGTAAAGAGATTTTAGATCACTACTACAATTGTTAGAGAGTAACAATGGATTTACCTGTTTGACGAGGAAAATATCTTTGCTAATTTGGATGTCTACTCTAGCTTTAAACACTTGATCCTTACTGATCGAATATTCTTTTGCAGCTCTGTATGTTTTGTCCTTAATCAGAATCCCATATGATTTTGCCTCCACTCTTCATATCATAAACGCACATACATCTCACATCTTACCTACATTCAATCCAAACTTGACCTTATATATATATATGATAAGCCTTGTCAAGTTGGCTTGAATAACCTTTCAAATAATCAATAAAACTTAAGTTTTTCGGTTGCATATAACCAATTAACCATAAAATGTAAACTGTTGCTAGTTGGCTAACAATAAAAGCATAACTTGATTAATAATGTAATCCTTCAATACCCGACCGTTACTGTAATGCTCGAGTGAACTCGGTTAGAACTAAAAATCACTTTGGTCTTCTTCAATTCCTGAGAGAACATGGTATACACTAACTGTGCTCGGTTTAGGTATAGAAATTTGTGTAACATCTCTATATTTGTGTAAACATCAATGACAATACACAATTGAATAATTATCATCAACAATATCCCTCTTTGGCATTGATGGAAACACAACATGTCATAATACAAAGAATTATAAATCAACAAACACAAGAATCAAATTCTATTAATGTCCTTAGCTTCATTTTGATTCTCATCCATAAAACTCCCTTTGTCTTCATAATCTCTGTTTGTGATAAAATTTCTCCCTTTTTCATCAATAATCTCTTTCCTTCAATAATTTGTTTTGGCATGACATCAATAATCTCTCCCTCTTTAACAACCAATGCCAAAGACACTATCCAATACACATCCAATGAAGTTGTAATGTACCTATTTATATTGATTCATATACAATGAGCTCTGACAATCTGCATCAACATGTCAAATCTGTTATGTAGCTCAGTTGATGCATCACTAAACTGTCCATCAGTGAGCCTTATTTAGGGGAATCACCCCTAGCTTTCCTCTAAGATACAAAAATGTATCCTTAGGTAATGGTTTTCTGAATGTGTCTGCAATTTGTTCTTTAGTATTCACTTATTCTAACCTTACTTCCTTGTCCTGAACCAATTCTCTCAAGAAATGATACTTTATTACAATATGTTTAGTCTTAGTATGCATCACAGGTTTCTTTGAAATGTTAATAGCACTAGTGTTGTCACAGTAGATAATGACTGGTTCTTTGATTTCCTCCTTCATACCTAACAACAACTGTTTGAACCATATGATATTTGAACAATTCACTGCTGCAACAACATACTCTACATGTGCTGTAGACTAAGAAATGTAGTTCTTTTTCTTGTTTATCCAGGAGACTAACCTCTTACCAAGGAATAATGCTCCACCACTTGTGCTCTTTCTGTCATCAACACTTCCTGCCCAATCACCATCAGTAAAATTCTTCAAAGCAAATTTTTCTCCTTTCTTATACCATAATCCATACTCTTCTATACCCTTAAGATATCTCAGAATCCTTTTGATAGCCATCAATTGATTCTCTCTAGGATTAGCTAAAAACCTTGCAACAATACCAACTGCTAATGCAATATCAGGTTTAGTGTGAACAAAATATTGAAGTTTACCAATCATGGATATGTAGGTAGTCTAATTTACTTCTTTTGAATCATCATCCTTAGACAACTTATGTCCAGTAGACATAGGTGTCCCAACTGGTCTAGAATCTTCCATTCCAAATTTCTTCAGTATCTCTTTGATGTATTTTGACTGAGTAATGTAGATACCATCCTTCATCTGATAAACTTGTAAACCACCAAAGACTTTGATTTCACCAAACATAGACATCTCAAATTCCTTACTCATAGCTTGGGAGAATGCTTTGCATAAATTATCATATCTAGTAAAAAATATATCATCAAAAAATATCTCTGCTAATAGTATCTTCTTTTGAGGTCCTTCTTTGATGTACAAGCTACTATTTCCATTAGTTCTCCAAAATCCAATGCTTATCAAGTAACCATGAAATCTTTCATAGCAGGCTCTAGGAGCTTGCTTTAGTCCATACAAGGCTTTGTGCACTTTGCAAACCATATTCCTTTTGTTAGGATCTACAAAACCTTCAGGTTTCTCAATATACACTTCTTCTTCTAGGATTCCATTCAAGAATGCAGATTTTACATCCATTTTATATACCTTGAATCCTTTATGTGCAGCATATGCCAGAAGAGTTCTGACTCCATCAAGTCTTGCAATAGGAGCAAAAGATTCTCCATAATCAATACCCTCTTCTTGAGCATATCCTTTACATACTAATTTTTCTTTGTTTCTGGAAACTTCACCTTTTTCATTCATCTTATTTCTGAAAACCCACTTAGTACCAATCACATTCTTGTCTTTTGGTCTAGGTACAAGAGTCTAGGTTTTGTTATTTTCTATCTACTCAATCTCTTCATTCATGGATTTTATCCAGCTTTCATCATTCAATGCATCTTTAATAGTTCTAGGTTCAATTTCACTAAGAAAATATACATATTTGATTTTGTTCCTTGTCATTATACCTTATGTCTGATCTCCAATTATTTGCTTAGGTGCATGATGCCTTTTGACATATTTTGAAAGTATAGGTTCCTTCCTCTTTGATATTGGGCTTGTTCCACTTGGTTCACCATGTTCAAACATTCTATTCTTCTCTTCTATTTGATACTCGGGTTCCACTGTCTGAGACTCAGGTGCCTCTGTCTGAGACTCAGGTGCCTCTGTCTGCAACTTGGTTCCCTCTATTTGTGACTTGGTTTCAACAATTAGCAGCTCGGGTTGCAACAAGGTTTGTGCTGATGAATTCAGTGGTTGACATATTTGTTGTCCAATCACCATTGCATGTGTCTTAGGTATAGTATTAGGTTCATAATACACAAAGTTCTTGTAGTCCTTAGGCTCTTTAATTCTATGCTCTTCACTTCTCTCTGCAAACTCATTAATCTTTACATGTACACTTTCTATGACTTTATGAGTAGAAAGATTCAAACATTTATATGCTTTGCTTTTACAAGAGTAGCCTAGGAATATACCTTCATCACCTTTGACATCAAATTTTCCATTTCTTTCTTCCTTCAAGATGTAACATTTACTTCCAAATACTTTGAAATAACGAATATTAGGTTTATAGCCATACCATATGTTAGGGATTTTTCTTGTATGAATCACAATGCTTGAAATGTCTATATGAATCCTGTGCCTTTTACTCCTGATTCAGAGACAAGAAAAGCCTAATTGCTAAGGACTAGATAAGGTCCTTCTTCATTT
>MU228015.1:1604991-1615196 GCA_018584345.1 Thuja plicata
ACCATGACAGTGATGCCAGAAAACCGTAACAGAAACTCAGAAAAGTACATTTATGTTGTGTATCAACAGAAATGGACAGACGAAACAGAAACGGGAATTAGAGGTGGGCCCAGAAAGGACAGCACACGCTAAGTCAAAGCTTAGTGTGTGATGTTTAAGCCAGCCCCAGGCTCCTAGGCTAGCACGGGTAGGGAGGAGTATTGGCGAAGGTGGAGGAACAACTCTATAACTGCCAACGTACATTTTCTTGAAGGATTAAAAGAACTTATTCAATGTAAACTTAGAGGCCCATGCAATCCACTGATTCCCTTCATTACAATCTTGTTCAGTAGCTGCAATTAGATGCAGTCTCAACCTCCGCATGGAAGACATAGCCAATAAATCTTGTGTCACAAAATACGAATGTGCTAGAGCACCCTTGGCACTTATCCATTGTCAACTCTTGAAACGCACCATTGACAACAGAAGCTCCCAACCAAAGCCACCATCTAGGTCCATACAATCAAAATGCATGACAAAGCTCTGGACTGGCCTGAGGTTCTATTGTATTCTTTCATGCAACCATTATTATCAAAGTTTACATTCAAACAATGTTTAAAAACCGGACGACTCTAGTGGATGTACATACTCCTTTTAAAAATATTTCATTTTGAAATTCTAAGACTTCCATTTTGTCGCATGCAAGGAAGAGAAATGACATAATCCAAGGGGTGGGATTTTCATCTGCCCAATGCATTTCATTATTATGCACATATCAAATCCACTGCAAACAAAAACTACAAATGAGGCAAGCCATGGGACCACATTTCTTTGAAAAGACTATTTAAACAACTCACATGCCCTGTCTATGTTCTAATATTTTGCATTGATGAACATCCATAGCCTGGTTTGAATATTGTCCACTTTGAAACATTTGCAGAGGTTGTAGGAGTTCGCTCCACACTTTGTTCCAAGGCTCATACGGTCATTACACAGGCTCCAACGATGTTTGGCAAAGGATTGTGGGATTTGGCATTACATCTGCCAATTGTGAATACTTGAAATTTTTAAAAGATGCTATAACAAATCCACTTGTGCATTGTAAATCACTGCATTCCCTCTGAGTCATATAACTTCCCACTTTGGAGCTGGAAGGGAGAAGTAATGGAAAAGTCTGCGAAACTACGCTTTACAGCCGCCAAGAACACACAAGATTCCAATCTCATTCTAAAACCAAAATTTGATTCCAGAATAATTTTATTTCCAACCTTAATGCATTTGGGACAAACACCATGTTGTAATCATTAAAAAAATATGACTTTCACCACCTTTGTAAGTTTGCTAAAACATGGTGAGTGACCTTTGGAGCTGCTCTAAAAAACTAAGAAAATGACCATCTGAGACCATGGGAAGACATTGTAGGAATTGATGAATGCAAATCCACAGAACCCAAAGAACACCTGCATGCAAATACCTGTTACAAGAGAAGCAAAAAGGAGGAAAAATGAGAACTCAGAATTACTCCAAAATGTGAGAGAAAAAATTGTATTCCAAGTTATGAAACAAAATATTCATTCAGAGGGGGAATACAAAATACAAAGAGATCAAACCTTATGAAGGTGATTGAAACCCTAAAGGGAAAAAATCTAGGTTGCATAATAATAATTAATAAAAGAATTAATTATTATATGCCTAAAGTTAAACTTAAGTGAAATAGAGATAATAAGTGACTCAATAATTAAATCAATATAAAGTAATTAATAAGTGGAATCACTTTATTACTCTAACAGACACAGATCTAAAGACTTCTGATACGTGAGTATGGTCACTAAGTGGAAAAATATGATGATGTCAGAATCATGAGATATTCATATTCGAAGTGGTCCAACTTATTTATTCTATAACCGGATATGTCAAAACACATTAAAACCCTGCCCGAAAGCAACTTTAGAAAAATATTAAATCAAAGCTTGAGAGCCAGTCACTTGTCCTGCTTATTCATTCAACCACAATGAGAATTTGCACACAAGGACTTTGTCTGATTGAACTCCATGTGCAAGATATAAGTGATCAAACTTGGTAGTTTTGAAACACTGTGCAAATGCAGATGTAAAAACTGCATAAATTGCATTTGGATTTTCCCTTGAAAAAAATATCAAACCATCTGCTAAGGCTCTGCCACTGATCTTGGTAGTACATTTAGGTGCAAGGAGTATAAGGAGTCAACTCATTTTTTATGACGTTCATTTGGCGCCAAAATGTTAGCATATAAAGTTAGCCCCTAGAAAACTTTATTGTTGCATCCACTGAAAACTAAAAGTGTCTTGATTGGATTGGGCTTGACAAAAATATTGATTTAACTCAAGAAGATCCTAGACCTATGAAACTAGGTACTTTGAGATATGAATATTATAAAGCTACAATTAGCTTGTCCTGATTATGAACAGGTTCATATTTATTAATCCTCAAAGTAGTCCACCTGATATCAGTAACATTATGCAGGTTGCAGATCTAAATAAGTTGCATTTACTTTGAGCTTACTAGACTAGTCAAATGAATTGAACATGATCTTAAAATGCACATAATGGGACAATGTCATGATAAAATATAGGGGAACATTCAATTCCAAAGTAGGGTACTATGTAACTTTTGCATTTCTCACCCAGAAAATCAGAATAAATTTCAAACATAACAACCCTATCAAACTTATCACATGAAGTTGTAGGGGTCTGGAAATGGATAATTTGACTCACTTTCATGTATACAACATCCTAGAACACTCCTTATTCCATATGGTTCAACTGGGCCTAAGATGGAAACCTCCAAAGTAGGTCACTTGGTAGAAATTGAAATTGTGCAAAGTGCATATTTGGGTTAACACCTTCAAATAGCCATCTCAAAAATATATTCAATTTGACTTCTGAAAGCTACAAACCAATACACTTCCTCAATGATAGGTGATGAACACATCCCCCAAGTGATTTTTCATGAAAATCTCCAGGTCTCATTTTACTTGCACACAAAATAGGCATTTTCAAACATTTTCTGGGGTACTCACTTTGTGCCTTGAGAAATTTTCAATCGGTCACTCCAAATTTCTTAAAAATTTTAGAGTGCCAATATACCCCTAATAATTTTCTCAAATAGCACAGCAGGCGCAACCTTCTTCTCTCTAGATATTCTATTATTTCTTCTTTCCATAGGTTCTACGCCACATGGGGAGCATTCAAATTCCAAGTACCAGTCACCTTCTCATTTGAGCTCGGGCACTTCCACTGCTAGAAGAAATCCTAGATAGATGATGGGAAAACCCATCAAATGTTCCACTTTTGCTGGATAAAAGACTATACCTCCTAAGAAAAGGGACAATGCAGGAGAATGTGGCTAGCATTCTCCTCATCAGAACAACATAAAGAACATCTGTTGGGAAAATAGAAACCACATTTAATAAGATTTTCCACAGTTAGAATTTTATTTTGAATAAAAATTTAGTAAAAAAAATTTAATTTCTGGGGTTAGATAATTATTCCAGGCTTTAGAAGAAAAGGTTTTAATAGACGGAACATCAAATTGCAGCTGGCTAGTAGTGGCCATTGAGAAACATCCATAAGGAGTGGGACCCTAAACCAAAACATCCTCTCTATCTTCACATATACTTTGCATGAGAAATACTTTTCCAATTTTGACCAAAGAGGTGCTAATCTCAGTTAAGTTCACCCAGCCATTCCCATTCCAATAATCTTCCACTTTAAACCCATACCTATCTTTTCACCAATTCATAGGATTCACAATCTCAGGTATGGTACTTAGGGGTTTATCTAAAATCTGGGAATCATCCCAAAATTGATTTTTTTAGCCATTTCCCATCCTCCATCTTTCCCCTTTACCAATAGTTTCCCTAGCCTTATTAATATTATTCCAGAAATCAAAAGCAACCACCCTCTCCTCACTAGAAAGGAAGTCATCTAAAGCTGGTTGGTCAAATATGTATTTTTGTTTGCAAATCTTGTTCAAATTTTTTTCCTTGCCATATATCCTCCAAATCTATTTAACAAGAAGAGCCGAATTAATGACCTTAATAGGTCTCAAACCAAGACCTCCAAAATTTTTATGTTTGCACACCTTATCCCAGGCCACAAGAGGGATTCATTTTCTTTCCTCAGAACCAGACCAAATAAATATTTTTTGGATACTTTCAATCTTCTCTGAGAACTTGGTTGGGATCCTGAAAAGGCTTAGAGCATAGATAGCCAGATTTTGAAGGGTGAATTTTAGTAAAGTTACTTTACCAACTTGAGATAAAAGAATCCCTTTCCAACCAGAAATCTTCTTGTTAAACTTATCAATCAGAGAAATCCAGAATGACTCGCTAACTTTCAAACCAAGAGGAAGACCAAGGTAGGAAGAGGGGAAGCCACTTATTTTACAATCCATAATGCTTGCAATCCTTTTCTGTCTGATCTTCAGAGTGTTGATAAAGCAAAAAGTTCTTTTGTTCCAATTAATAAGCTGACCAGTTGCCCTCATGTAAATATTGAGAATACTTTTCATTGCCCTAGCCTCTTGGAGGGTGGAGGTCCCCATGGTGATAGTATCATCCACAAACTGAGCATGCAAGAATATAATAATAATGTTAGAGGAAGGTATCAAACCCTGAATGATACCCTTCAAGACCATAAAATTCATGTATCTCCCCAGACATTAAACCATAATGGTGAAGAGAATAGGTGATATAGGGTCTCCCTTCCTTAAACCTCTAGAGTTTTTAAAAAACACTTAGAAGCAGTACCATTGATAATAACTACAAAAGAGTTAGCAGAACCCAACTGAAGAATTATATGAATAATACATTCAGAAAAACCAAATTTCCTTAGAACCATCCCCAGAAATCTCTATTCAACCTGATCATAGGCCTTGGAGAGATCCATCTTTAGGAAAAAGCCTTGTTTACCAGCCGTCTCCAAAGAATGGATGTTTTCATGCACCATAATAAATGAATCAAGTATTTTCCTACTAGGGACAAAACCATTTTGTTGAGGGGCTATCAAAATGGGGAGAATGGCAAGCATTCTGTACGTGAGAAATTTAGAAATAATTTTATACAAAGAGTTACATAGACTTTTAGGCTTGAATTGGTCAAAAGACTTGGCCCCAACAATCTTAGGGATAAGAACAAGGAAGGTACCATTTATTTCCTTCAACAAGCTGCATCTTCCAAAGAATTCATTAACCGCAATAGAAACATCCTTTTCCACTATGTTCCAAAACTTTTGAAAGAATAACATAGGATACCCATCAAGACCAGGGGCTTTATCCCCCTCAAACAAGAAGACAACTTCCTTAATCTCTTTACCTGAAGGAATAACACTCGTCTTTATTATGCCTCTCATTAATAATATTTGGGATAGCTTCTAAAATTCTAAATTGATCATTACCATCCAGGTTGTCCTCCTTTCTAAAAAGAGAGGATAAAAAAGAAACAAATTCCTTTTTTAATTTCCTCCTCCTTACTGATCACCCTATGCTCATTGGTAATTTGAGTAATTCTATTGTTATCTCTATGTTTAATAGCGGTAGAGTGGAATAATTCAATATTCTTATCGCCTTCCTTAAGCCAAAGAGATCTGGATCTTTGACGATGATAAGTCTCTTCCTTGGAAACGATATCATGATAGCTAAGTAAGGCCTCCTGTTCTTTCTCCCTTAAATTCTCAGACAAGCCCTCTTTCTAGATGAGGTCCTGTATTCTCAAAAGCTCTTGTTTAGTCTCAAATTTTTATTGGAAAATATCCCCAAAAAAATTCTTATTCCAACCCTTGATATTGTCTTTGATGTTTCTTAATTTCTTGGTGACTTTGAACATGGACGTACCTTCCACCTTAATGTTCCACCAAACATGTATCCTTCTTTCCAAATCAGGATGAAGCGTCCACGTTTTCTCAAATTTGAATTGATAAT
This sequence comes from Thuja plicata, assembly GCA_018584345.1. Classification (NCBI taxonomy): domain Eukaryota; kingdom Viridiplantae; phylum Streptophyta; class Pinopsida; order Cupressales; family Cupressaceae; genus Thuja; species Thuja plicata. The sequence goes on from MU228015.1 coordinate 1,610,929, forward strand.
TCTTGTGACCAACGGTCAGGTCAGCATTCAAAGATATCATAAAGTGAAAAGATCCAACTCTAGAAAATGAAGAGAGGGAGCAGTAGTTCTTAGTCATCCAATCATGGGAAATTAAAGCCCTATCCAGTGTGACCTGAATATTATCTTTTCCCACTCTCCTATTAGACCAAGTGTAATTAATTCCTTGGAGGTCCAAGTCAATAAGAGTTTGGTTTTCTATGAAATCAATTAGATTTGTTCTTCCCTCCACTTGAGAATTAATGCCCCCATATTTCTTGGCTTCTTTCAAGGGAGTGTTGAAGTCCCCTATCACCATCCAACAATCCTCCTTAAAACTCTTCCTTATTTTAGCAAGTTTGTTCCATAACTTAGATCTGTTCACTCTAGAGTTGGGAGCATAGATATTCATGATAACCTAGCTAAAATTTTCTCTGATGTTATGCATTTTGATAGAAACCATATTAAAATATTCATAGAGAATATCACCATGGATATTTTTAAGATTCCAAAAAATGATAGCCCCCCAGAAGCCCCATCCAAATTGCTACTACTAACACCACATCTATGAATTTTTTTAATTTTATCAACCTTTTATTTACTCATTTTAGTCTCTTGAACTAGAAAAATGTCAGGTTTATGGTCTCTTACCATATTCCTCAGAATGTCATTTTTATGGGGTGCATTCAGTCCCCTGATATTCCAAGAAATATCTTCATAATATTTTTGGGGAGAAAGCCTCTTGAATGGTTCTTTGTTTTCCATCCGCTACATCCTGCCAACTATCTTGCTCCCTTCTAGTTTTATTTTGTTTTCTTCCTCGACCATACTTTGGTTTTCCAACATCTTTGTTCCTACTTTGAGTCTTTATTCCTTCATGATTGAAAGGAGAAGAAATACTCTTCCCCTTGAAATTCTTTTTTTTGTACTTGAGGTTACCCATTTTCCTTTCTCCGCCTCCATCAGCTTGTTATTGTCTAGGTTTTGGCCTCCTTCTTTTGAATCAGGAGAGGCTAGGAAATCTTCATTTTCATTTTCTCCCCTAGATTCTTCCCCTATTCCTAGATTTGCATTATAATCTTGGCTTATCTGGTTTCTTTCCTTGGCTTCTTCTTCATTCCTCTCTAACTCTTGCTGGAATTTATCCTCGCTGCCATCATTCTCATCCGTCAGTAGAAAAAATTGGTTATCTCCTAAGTTCTGTTCTATATCCTTTTCAATCCTAATGTGATCTTCACTCCCAGTTTCAACTTGACTAGATCTCTCATCTTATTGATTATATTTGGTGATTCACTAATCTCCTCCTCAAAGCTTATCATGATTTCTGTAAGCTTAATTTGAACCTCGTCACTAGCGGCATCCCCCTTAATATTATTCACTGACTCTTCAGTAGCGCTATTATTTCTTATATTTTTAGGCCTGAAGACAAAGGTATTCTTCTTAATATCTTGGATTTCCTTACTAATCTCCTTCATCTTATTGGCTTTAAGCGGACAACTCTCTGCCTAGTGATCGGTTTTTTTAAAATTGAAATAGACAAAAGGAAAGTAAGTAAGCTAAGACATTACTTAATAAACATGGACTACAATAAAAAATGTATGACACAAATAACCTAAGGCATGAAAAAGACAAAAAATACACACGAGGTATTAGACATAGAAAAATTGAATTAAATTAATGCCACAAAAATACCTCTCTCGAGGATTCTTGAGCAACAACCCTAAATGGAAAACAAAACCTTAAACATCTATCATTTTTCCATTTCACTTTGATCTCTGGACAGATCCGTCACCAACAGTGCTAGGGTTTGCTAAGAATTTCTCATGAAGGTTTTCTGGGTCTTCTTAAAGTTTTTGAGATTTCCATTACCACCCTCTTACATTCACAGGTAAGATTTCTTTTTCAAATATTATGGATTTAAAAGATCTTTTTGTGTACTTCTCGATTGTATGAAAAGAATCATAATGAAATCTAGTTCATTTTTTCCTTTCTTTGGTGTGACAGTGACCCATACAAGCCACAAACATTACTTCTCCATCTCTATGACATTGTTCAACATTTTCGGCTGTCATTCTTTGCTTTCTTAACTAAAATAATAATTAAACTACTCCAATGTCCTTTATCTGATCATGGCCTTTTCTCATTAAGCATCATGAAACTTCCAAAATCTTCCCTTGTCTATAAAAATTTGACCTGTCACTGGCTTAGAGAGGGTTTGAGGTGAACGAGGATTCTAATAGAAAAACCAGCGACTAAACTTGTATCTTAAGGCTTTGTGTTTGGGAACTCTTTCTTTGTTTACTAGATGTGGCTCTATTGTCATACTTCTATTTTTTATGGGCATTTTCGATCTCTATTACAGAGTATCTAAACTTTGAGTGATTTAAGTATTTTCTCTTGGCTGATAATATATGTGCTTGTTGTTCTAGTTGCAATTATTATAGTGTTTTCTGTAGCAGTCTCCTTGTTGGATGTTGATGCTTGAATTTTTGTATGAGGACACTTTTTGGCCTTGAAACTCCTCCACTTATACTACCTATTTTATCTTTCTTTGTGATGTTGCAGCTTGATACCCCAGTACCATCATTATTGTAATTATGAATAAGATGCATCTATTTATTTATGTAACTTTTTCATGGCAGTGACTTTATTGATTACCCTTCATGCACCTTGTCATTTGAACTTCTAATGATGAACTCTTTGACTTGATTCTGGTTACCGATAATTTAAATCCTTGAGTAATCTGTTGTATCATAGCATTTTTAGTTACCTTGATATATGTGATCAATGATTCCATTCAGTAGCATATGTTGTATATCATTATTTATAGTAGTGGATATTTAATAAAATATCAATGACGCTCTCCTCATTGTGATACACTGGCAGGTCATGCTAGCTTTCCTCTCACTATGCATGCCCTCTTCTTAGTGTTATTCAATATTGCTTTGATACTCCTATAGCTTATGATGCACATTGTTGTTTATACAATTAATGTTTATTTTATAGTGATATTATCCTTGTCTAATCATCTCATCTTTGATTACAGGACATAATAACCCGACCAAAATAACCCTGGACAGAATAACCCGGCCACAATAACCCGAGGACAAAATAACCCAGGGTCATAATAACCCAATCCAAAATAACCCATGGACAAAATAACCCCATAAGATTATAGAGAACAGAAAACAAAATTTATAAATTACAAGTATATTTCTAAAAAAAAAATACAAATTTTCAATTAAAGTGTCAAATTATGAGAAATGTCTCTTATATAATCTAAAATATTATTATTGTCATAACCATCAACTAGTCTTTTTAGTCTTTCTTTGAGTTCACAGTATTTTTTCCTTCTTGTTTGTGTAGTGTGTCCAGCGATATATTTCTCTATTTTATTCTCTTGGAGACCCTGTTCTTTTTTCACTGCTTTGATGAATTTCCAAATTGAGCTATGCGATGATTGAAGCAATTCATTAAATCCTCTATGCCATCCCTTAATAGAATTATTGGTTTTGGGAAGATCATCTTGAATAGTTGAATAGCAGTTCCACATTGTGATTGGAAACTTGGGTGACCGTCAGTTGCCTCTTCTAGTTAGTCTTCCAATCTATGTGTCTTAAAAATAATCAATTATGGGTTGCAAAGTCTCCTCATGTTCTATATAATAAGGAGATTGTAGAAGTTTTTTGAATGCATTGATTACATATATCTGAGGCACAAAAGGTAATGCAACAAGTTTTTTGATCTCAAATGAAAATACTTCATCGATGTTGTAATGCGTTTTTAGACCTTCTTCTTGAACTGTCATGTTTGTGGAGCATGATTATGTCTTGTACTGCTAATCACATCACCAGATTCTATTTGTGTTGTAGTATAGCATCGACTTGAACATTTATTTGTAAAATAATCAGCACAACGCCAGATCATTTTATTGACACCTTCTCGATGAAGCAAAAATGTGTAACCATTTAAAATGAGTAATTTCTTTTTTTTTTGACTTGTTAAAAATTGAAGAGGCATTGTATATATTAAAAATTATGAAGAATTTCTTGATTCCCTAAAAGTATATTTTTTTTTTTATACTTTTATAGAAACCCCTAGGAAAATTTAATATAATGTTCAAAAAATTATATTAAAAAATATTTTTTTTTTATGAATTTTGATTTCTCTTTTTCTTATCACTCTACACACTCTTAATTCTTCTCCCCTTCTTCCTTCCTTTACTTCTCTTAATTCTACCACTTTATATTTCCTCTTAATGCCTCTTCATA
>MU228015.1:1618135-1632222 GCA_018584345.1 Thuja plicata
TATATATAGTTTATTGTTCTCTTCTATCTGCTACCATCCTCCTCCCTCTCGCAGGCAACTTGTTTAGCCTTCTTTTCCTTGGGTAGCTTAAACTTTACATTGCACTACTCAACATATTGTATTGCGCAGCTATACACCTCTTTGCACAACCTTGTATGACTCTAGCATAGCCCAAATTTATTCATTTCTTTGTGGTTCTAGTTGTTGGCTATTTAATCTTTTCATAGTACAACCTCATCTTTTTTTTTGTGCAGCTTCCATAGCTTTGTCTCCACCTAAAGCTATTTTTTTCCCACATTTGTTTTCTTTCTATCCTCCTTAGTTTCTTTTCCTAGTGCAGCTTACACATTGCATTTTTTTTAGTGCAAAATATACCATTACATTGTAGCTTCCTGCGCAGTAGCATTGTCCTTTATATTTTGTAAATTTCTTTTGTTTTTTTCTTATCTCAGTTATTCACTGCGCAAATAGTTTATATTCTATTAGAATATAATAGAATAGAAACCACCTCTGGAGTATTCTTTCAACTCATCTCTCCTTTCATCATTAGCATTAAAATTTTTTTGCAGAAAAATATTTTACTTCTGCAATCAAACGTTTTTGTTTTAAGCTTTCTATTTGCAGAGGGCTCTGAAACGCTTCAGTTGGCAAAAGAATTTTGTACATGGACTGACTTCACATTCCACCAAATTCACCAACAATATTTTTGGTTTGCAATAGTTCTTATTATTCTTTACTGGTTATAGCATTCTGGTAAGAATATTTGTTATTGTTATGAGATTCTTTTCATTTGCAAATCTGTCATTTTTCTAACTTTAGTCTTAGTTTGAATCATCTAATCTATTTATTTTATTATTTTATAATAAAAATTTCATTTCTTCAAATTTATTCATCTAATTTGGCATCTAATATTCTTTATCTCATTAGTTCTTTTATTCTTTTCAATTAGACTAATTCAATCTTTATCTAAGTTTATTTAAAGTTAATCACTTCTAACTTGGTATTTATAAATTTATAAATTTTGTTTAAATCAAAAAAGTTTAAACATCAATACTTTTTTTTTCAGTTTAATATTACCTTATATCATTTTAAAACCATTTCCATTTTATCATTATAAACTTTATTCAATTGCTAATTCGTCAATTAATTGCAATCAAAATTTGTTTCATCAATTAATCAAAAAAATTAAATTCTTTTAATATTTAATATTTCTTGTATATTGGCATTTACTAATCGTGTTAAATTGGCTTTTTAGCTTCTATATTATATTCTACAACTTGTAATTCAGGTTATTTTAATTCATTATGTCATCGTTAATTCTAAAGATTAAATTAACAAGTTCCAATTATTATGCATGGAAGACTCATATGAATTTTATCTTTCATTATCGACATATTCTTGATGTTGCAACTGACTCCACTCTTGTTCCTCCTCCTATTGTTCCTCAAGAAGTAAAGAATGAATGGAATGATAAAAATGATGAGGTGCTTGGCCTTATAGGTATTTCCTTAAATCCATATTTATATGTCTTAATTTCCCATTGTACTGAAGCTCATGCAGCTTGGGCAATTTTGCAAAACACATTCGACAACGCCAATGAATCTCGAAAGATTCAACTCCAAGATCAATTAGAGGATCTCAAGTATACAGATTTCTCAACTGTGGATGAGTTTTTTCTTAAATTTGATTCTATTTGAAGTCAATTAATTGGTTTAGGAGTAAATTTATCTGAAATTTAGTCAATTCATATCATCTTAAAAAATGCCTTCTTAGACAATTTTAGAAATTCATTACTAATATTCATTCTTAATTATCTCTTCTTTTGTTATCAAATCAATTAACTTATGCTATCTTTCAAACACTTTTACATCAAGAAGAGGCTAAGTAAATTCAATTTAGAACACTTAAAACTAATGAACATGCTTTCATGTCTAGATCACATAATAATAGATCAAGTTATAATAATCATTCTAATGGTTATAATAATAATAATAATAATCATCCCCATTGAAATTCATGTAGGAAAGTTCGTCATGTGATCACTATTTGTTTTAAGAAACTCAAACATGAGAAGTCGTCTACTCCTAAATCTCATAATAATAATGATCGTCACGCTTTTACTATTTGGTATGGGATGTCTACTTTTCACTATGATGATACTACTATTTGGGATGAACCATATGATGATGACTACTCTTGGAATAACCCTCTTGATTACTATCTTCCTACTCAAAGTGATTATATTATCTCTCCTTATGATGCAATGCAATTTGATGATCCTTGCTCTCATGTTGATGATATTCTTGAACAAGAAGAGGAAATTATCTCTAACTTTCTTAATGCTACTTTGCAAGATATGTTTATTACTCAAGATGAAATTCATGATGATAGTACTAATTGTATGTTTTTTTTTGGAGAATAATGATAATAATGGTGATGCTTATACTAGCTCTACTCCTCTTGATTCATCATATTATGATGAATACATTACAAATTTGTTTTATGCAATTGAAGATTGCATTTTTAATTCTATGACTGATGATTCGCAATATGATTTTACTTTCCAAAATGTTACTGATCCAGCACTAGGAGATCCCCATGATGGGAGATCTACTAGTGGTTCTTACCTTATTGCAAGCTCAGGTATTGATCATGCTCCACCTCTATTTTCTATTGGAAATTAATATACAGAATGCATAACTGCATCTCAAGAATCTCAATGGTCACTTGAATATTTGGGCCCCCTCTGCAAGAAACTACACCTTTCAATTTTCAAAGTGCTATCCACTTAGAAAACATTCTTATGTACCATTAAAGATCCATAGTTCAAGTTGAAGAAATGCATGGTGATCAAGCTGCATACATCATTACGAAGAATCTCTCAAAAGAGAGATCTCAAAGTCATTGTAAACATTTGGGTATGATACCTATTAATCTCATCTCCCCAATTAAATATTAAAGGGGGATGTTAGAATTATAATCTTTCCTTGGTATTTTATAAACCAAGGTATTGTCTCATATTTTTAATTACTTTAATAAGGAAATTAGATATTCCTCCTTAAAAGGGTTCCTACACATGGCACACACTTAATGTGAATGTGGCACTCTTAGAGTATGGGAGTTTCATGCAAACTCCGCCACTCATCTCTACTTAAGAGATGGTTAACACACACCTCATAAGGGTTCTCATAGGGGTTCTAAGTTGGTTCTCACAAGTTGTATTCTTCTTCTCTTTCCTCATTCTTATTCTTTCAATATTGTAATGAGCTCTCTCTCTCTCTCTCTCATATTATACACAAGGAATTTTTTCTTGTTTTTTCCCCTTTCAAAACTCTTGTGTGCTTGTCTTGGTCTTGGAGAATTTTAGTGATCTTGGTGTTTGATATTTTGAAGGAAACTCTCTCTCTCTCTCTCTCTCTCTCTCTCTCTCTCTATTTGGTAAAAGTCTTCCTTTTTCACTCTCTCTTTGATTCTTTCCTAAGTTTATTTCTATTTTTTTTAATGTTTCTAACAAACTTCAACTTATCTTTGCAACATTGGGCCCTCAACTGATCCGTATAAAACATGATTGGATGTATACCTTATTATAGTGAAACAAATTTCACTTCAATAAGGCATATGTGTAAATGTGTTTGAGTAAGGATATATTGAAATAACTCAAATCCACTTTACAACATGAAATAAAAAAAATTTAGACCCTCTTATTGATAACAGGGAACACTAGGATGAAACATAGGCAAACTTGTGTTGAACAAAAATTAGAGAAAATTGAAAACACCTAAAATAGAGTGCAGAAACACTTTATTGAAAATAGGAAACATCTAAACTAAGGTTATTTACAAGGGTAGATAAAACCTCAAATCAAGGCTTGAGGTGCATTCCATTAACCAAAATCAGAATAACATCACCATCCATTATAGATAAGTGAAAAGAATTGTACTCCTTGCACTCTTCGATTACAAATGGACCACTCCAAAAAGCATCAAACTTAGAGTTTTTACCTGGCTTGCTCTTAAGCTCATCCCATTTGAAAACCATATCTCCTTCTCTAACAATTTTGAACTTTTCTTTCCTATCAAAGACCCTCTTTGTCTAGATTTGTTGGTACTCCAATGTTTTAATTGCCTTGTCCCTTATTTCGTACAAATTCAAAAGTTGAGCATACCTAATTGCAATTGGATCATTTTCTTCAAATGACATTAGTTGATTAGCAAGATCTAATTCTAGCGGATCTATGGAAATAAGAAGCCTTGCCTCTTTCCCATATACTAGCATAAATGGAGAGTTTACAATAGAATTTTTACGGGTCATCATATCTTCCCACAAGGAAAATTTCAACTTTGAGTGTCACTCTCTTTGATTATCTTGCAGATTCATCTTTATAATATTGGTCATATTTTTTTTGTTGAACTCTGCTAAACCATTACCTTATGGATAATAAATTGAGGAAGTGTTTAAATAGATGTCATTCTTCATAACCCAATCACTCACTTGTATCCCCACAAATGCAAGGGCATTATCTGAAATAATGGAGTCGGGTACTCCAAATATTTAATCATGTCATCATAGAAGTTAAGGAAAACATATTAATTAGCATATTTCAAGGTTATTTCTTCAGTCTACCTTGTGAAATAGTCTATTGCGGTGAGGACCCACTTGTGTCCTACACTTTAAGGTGGATTAATTACACTAATGAATTCAATTCCCCATTTCATAAATGGTTCCGCTACTTCAATAGGCTACAATGGTAAAGTTGTAAGCCTCTCTTTGTCTGCAACCATGACACACTTGACACATTTAATAGTCCATGCATTGGAATCCTTTAAAAAGGCTTGGCCAATAATATCCAGCCCTCATAACTTTAAATTTTGTTATTCTTCGGGAATAATGAACCCCTGAAGTTCCATCATGGAACTCATTCAATAGTTTACTGATCTGATCAGTATTTATGCATCTTAGCAAAACACCACTCTGATCTCTTCTAAATAAAACATTATCAATAAGCACATAATGGATATATTGAAGTCTAAATACCTCCTTTTAGCTCTATCAAGACTAGGTGTATACTCACTTGTCTGTAGAAAGTGAGTCATTTCTTTCAACCAATTTGTTGGTTCATCCATTGCAAGTGTTCCATGGACAACCAAAGTTGTTTCTGTGATATTTTTGGCAACTAGAATTGGCTCATTATCCATCTTCTCACAAAGGCATTTACCTCTAATAACTTTAGTGACGTAAATATCAATTTAATACTCCATCACCTTAGTAATCCATCCAACACTCTTCTCATTTAGATATCTGTTTAGCAAGAATTCCTTAACACTTGGATGAGCCACCATTAGATGTATCTTTTTATGAGAAAGTAAATGCCTAAAATTTGTAATACTCTTTACCACATCTAAGACATGTTTTTCCACAAAATTATACCTCTGTTCATAGTACTCCAAACCTCGACTAAAAAAAAATAGGCTTCTCAAAGCCTTCCTCATTCTGTTGTATCAAAATTGTTGAAATAATGTACATGCTTCCATAAGTATAAATTATGAAATCTTTGGTAAAGTTAGGATTTATCAAAGTAGGAGCTGAAGACATGGCTTCTTTAATTTCTTGAAAGTCGTTCTTTGCTTCCCTGGTCCAGCTGAAAACTGAATTCTTCTTTACTATTTTTGTCAAAGGCTTTAAAAGGTTAGTAATGTCAGGTAGAAAAAATTTTAAAAAATGGATTCTACCTATGAATCTTTGCAACCCTTTCTTTTGATGAGGTAAAGGTAACTCTAGGATAACTGCAACTCTTTTAGGATCAATAGTAATACAATTTTTGGACACAGTATATCCTAAAATCTTAACCTCATGTGAAGTAAAAACAATTTTTTTGGGGATTCAAGGATATAACAAATTCCCTACATCTATCAAATATGTCTTGGATGGCTTATGTTATCCTTAGTATCCTTGGAATAAACCATGATATCATAAAGATAAACCAATAAAATTTTGTACATTAGAGTAGAAAAAGCCATATCCATGGCTTTCTGAAAAGTTGCCCCAACATTCGATAAGACAAAAGGCATCATCCTAAATCCAAGGTTCCCTACTTTGTGGTAAATGCAGTTAGTTTTAAACTGATCCTCCTCTTTTACCAAAATCTGATTTTATGTCGAATACCCATCCAAGAGCGAGAAACATTCTGAACTAGAGACACATTGGATTATTTTCTCCATGGATGGAAAAGGATGATGGTCTTTCAAAGATGCTCTGTTAAGGTCTCTAAAATCAAAACATAACCTTATTCCCCTATTCTTCTTCCTAACGAGAATAAGGTTTGACACCCAGCTGATATGTTTAATTGGGAGTATAATACCACTCTCTATCATCTTATAAAATTCCTTTTTCATCAGAGGTTCTAGCTTGGGGTTGACACATCTCTAGTTTTTCCTTATTGGCTTAGCATTATGCTCTAATTTAATTATTTCTTGAGCTAGTTGTGAATCAAAGGTTCTAGCTTGGGGTTGACAAGTCTCTACTTTAACAAACTTCACAAACTTACCTTGAGAAATTTCCAACTCCTCATAATGATCCTTTTTAACCAGCATGTTGGGTTTGTTGTTTTTTATCTGATCATCAATGTTGAAAATGGATTCCAAGGTGACTAATCCCTTGGGCATCTTGTTTGATTTTAGTTGAATTATTTGATCACTATACTATTGTTTCAATTCATCTTTATTGGTGGTTGCAAACACATCCTCTTAAAGAAAAAAATTTAGTATCTTCTCATCACTATCAAACACTTGATAGTTAGTATCATTGTTAGGAATTTAGGACTAACTACAATTTTTCCATGCTGCTAAACACACTCTTTACTAATGTTACTTGGTATATCAAATTGTGCTCCAACAACACCTAATCTATCATCATGTTGATTTAACTTTCTAAGTATTGCAATCAGATCGAATGCTTCAAATTCCTCTATCATATCCCCCAATCTATGTTTGTAAGACTTAAGGACATCATTATTTACAAAATGAAGACCCCTCACCTAATTTATAATTAACTCACTATCACAAAATACTTTTAGGCACTTGATCTTTTTCTTTCTTGCCCATTCCATCCCTTGAATCAAACTCTTGTATTCAGCAGTATTGTTAGTAAATGCAAAACTAAAGTGAAAAGTTGAATAATATTTGTCCACTTGAGGAGAAGCAAGAATTTCACCACCACCAATAGGGTTATTACTCCTAGATCCATCAAAATAAATCTCTCAAACCTTATCTTGTTGTTTAAGCCTCGTATCTATGTTTTTAACAAGGTTTGGCATTATCAAGCCGGTTCTTGAAACATGTAATTCCCAATACCAGCATCCATAACAATTTTGTTTTGATCATTATGATAATTTTTTTGTTTCCCATTCATATAATAGAATATTAGGGATGTTGTCAATTTGGGTATTTGATTATGAGACAACAAGGTTTTCACCTTGATCAAATGCAACACAGTTTGCATTAATGGCATTGGGTATATAAGGTTCAATGTGGTCTTTTGCAAGAGCCTCAGACTTGATAGTTACCTTAGTACCATAATAGGTTATGAATAACATATGGGACCAATTTGAGGATAAGAAGCCTCGTATCTTGGCTGTAAAATCCCTTGACAAATATAAGGAAAAATAAGGAGGGAGGTCAATAATAAATATGTCATGTGGAATTGAGAAATTGGGACAGGCATGGAGCATCAAACAGCAATCCTTAATCACACCAATTGTATTGACAGTTGAGTCATCTAATTGCCTACCCCTTTCTCTAAAGGTTGATAAGATAATCCTAATTGATCAGTAATTTTCTTAGGCATAAATGAGCTAGTAACTCCACTATCCACCATACAGTTATGCACGAACTTGTCCCCAATAATCAAAGGTACATAAAACGGGGGAGGTTTCAATTTTTTACCTTGTATTTGTTGGATGATATCAGATTTGGATAATATGCATTTTTTTCACTGATATCAACATATGTTTCTATGAAGAAGACGGACTGGTTACTTGACTAGCAGAAGTGTACATATATTGTATGAATGTTTTAGAACAATTGAAGTTGGTTATATGAAGAAGGATGTGTGTTGACCTTATTCCTAAGGTCTCTTGGCTTTATGTTACATATTGAGGATGTTAGAGTTGATTTAGTGAAGACTGGTTTCTAGACTGTTACTGTGATACTTGACAGAGCGGGTCTTTGTGTTTTGGGTATATCTTACTGGCGAAGATATTTCAGATGAAGCAAGATTACTGGAGGATAGAAGGAATATTTTGGAATATTGGGTTGTGTTAAATTGGCGTGAGCATTCTGGTGATGTCAACTATGGCATGTATTCTAGAGGAGACCTATTTGGTGGCTGACTTCATACATGTAGCGTGTAATATGAATTGTGGGAATCGATTGAGGATATGGGGGTATAACTTATGGATTGTATTTGATGTTTAATTTTTATAGGTACCGTGTGTATCTTAGCAAGGGTTAAACAATTATTTGTATATTAGGAAAACCCTAATTGGTCGACCTAATTAATTATTTGTGTATTAGGAAAGCTTAATTGACCGACCTAAATGAATTATTATAATAGGGTATTTATGAGTGATCTTTTCTTTTGGAAATATGTGGTAGTGAAAGAGATTGAAAAGAAAGAGAAGTGAAAGTTTCAAGGCTTGTTTGGCTTCTGGATGTAGATCAGAGTTTGTGACAAGAATACTTCATTGGAACTATCAGATAGTTCACTGGATTGTATATTCCTATATAAACTTGTTCGAATTGTGAATCCTTGAGGGTGGCTTTAACCTTATTTTGGAAGTGTGCCTAGGTAGTGATCCTACTACTTTTCTTGATTCCTAATAGGGTCTGTCTCCTAACAGGGATTGTGTACCGTAATATTGTAATAAGCTCCTAACAGGGACAAATATTTTAATAGGGATACTATACTCTAAGTACATTATTTGTGGGTTCTGATTCCCACTAGGGTTTTACCTTTAACAGGTTTTCCTCGAAAACAAGTATTGTGTTATTGTGTTGGAATTTACTATGTTATCATTTGTATTGTAGTTTTGGTTTATAAAGTTTAAATTTTAATAATCTATATCACAACTGATTCACCCCCTCTCTTAGTTTTCCTGTGGAATATTATTCCTAAAAATTGGTATCAGAGCTATTGGTCCTTAGAGAGAAAGCTTAAGAACTTGAGGTGATCTTGAAGATGTCTGACTACAGGAAGGATAGTCCAAAATTTGATCCTGAAAACTTTGACAGTTGGAAGAACAAGATGAGAACAAATTTTCTAGGTTTGGGAATTGACTACTAGATGATCACAAAGAAGAATGAAAAGATAGCGACTGAGGATGAATTGGAGAAGGCTACTGAAGATCAAAAGAAGTTATTTTCATGTAATATGGTCACAAGAGAATCATTGATCATTGCACTTTTTGAAGGTGAATTCACAAAAGTAAAAGACTTGGATTCTACACATGAGATCTAGACAAGATTAGAGGCACTATATGAAGGAGATAAGTTTACAAAATAGGAAAAGATACAGAACTAGAAGACAAAGATAGAATCACTGAAGATGAGAGAAGATGAGAACATTAGGGCATATGGACAAAGAATTATTGAAGTGGTTACTGGCATTAGAAACTCTAGAGTTACTTACAGTGAGGAAGAAGTGATTGCAAAGATACTCAGATCTTTGACACCTGCTTATAGAACCAAATTAAAAGCTATAAAGGATATTATACCCTTGACACTGAAATTCACTAGAGAGATTTTGATTGGAAAACTAACTACTTTTGAGGCCGCAAAATTGGGAGATACTTTACCTAAAGTTGAGTCAGCATTCAAGGCAATCGTACCTAAGAAAAAAAGACCTTATCAGAAATTGCGAGCACCAACTATGGTGACCTAAGAGAAGAGCTTGGAGACTATGCTGAGGAATGGGAACATATTTAGGAGGAAGAAAGAAAGCTAGATGAAGTGGTAACATTGATCGCTAGAAGAGAGAAGAGAGGTAAGTGTAAATTTGAAGGCAAATTACCTTTGAAATGTTTTTCATTTAAAAAGATTGGTCATTTTGTATCTAGATGTCCTACAAGTGTTCCTACCCATAAAACTAAGTTTTAAAAATCAAATTATCCTAAAGACAAGGAATGTTATTATGCTAGTGAGGGTGTTTCTGATGACGATAGTAACTATTATGAAATTTGATTTATTTCTATAAAGGATGATGAACCTATACATGAAGAAAAATCCTTAGTATCTCATGTTGAAAAGAAATCTAAATGGGTTATAAACAGTGGCTGTTCACATCATATGACTGGAGAAAAAAATGAATTAGTGACATTGAAAAGATATGATGGTGGTGTTGTTAGATTTGGTGATAATACTCCTAAACTTATCATTAGAGTTGGATCTATTTCTCTGGATGGAAAGACTAATACTGACAATGTATTACTTGTTAATGGACTTAAGCATAATTTATTGAGTGTTGGACAGTTAGTGGATAGAGGTTATCAATTAAAATTCATTGATGGGAAATGCTCTATCAGAAGTAAATCAGGAGATGTCATCGCATCTTAAATTAATATATTAATTATCAAATATAGCTAAAATTTTGATATGGTTTTTAATAAATGTGGTTGATTAATCAAAGGTGATTATTGTTATTCTGATCTATTAATGCATAAAGGGAATTTTTTTTATGCATGTGGAGGGTATTAATTGGATGAAAATTTTATTCACTTATGTTCATTTTTCAGTCCTTCAGGACGTTTTGGTTTTTATGCATATGTATGGTTCTTTGTGCTTGTATATGTTGTTATCTGGGGCATTAGATGACCTAGGATGTATACAGAGGTTGGGGGAGTGTTTATTATTTTTGTTACTTCATGGTGTGTGTGTTATCATATATTACCCTAAATTGACCATGTGACCCTTTCGATTATGTTATTTGCTAGTTTACCTATGTGACCATTCCTGTTGTATGGGATACTGATTTGGGGTACACTAGGGTTGTGACCTATGCTAGATCTATTAGGATCTCTGAGCCTAGGGTAGGCTACCTAGATGCGTAGTAGGAGGTGGCTTGCAATAAGTTCTGTGTCCATAAGAGACTACTAGATTTCTTATTGTGGAGTTTCTTAATAAGTGATAACTAAAGACATATTTGGAGATATTAAAATGGATTAATAAAATGTGTCCTCACCCATGCTTGAGTGCTAGTATAG
The DNA here is from genome assembly GCA_018584345.1 of Thuja plicata. NCBI lineage: Eukaryota > Viridiplantae > Streptophyta > Pinopsida > Cupressales > Cupressaceae > Thuja > Thuja plicata. The sequence continues at coordinate 1,629,390 of MU228015.1, forward strand.
GCTAAGATGGTGTTGAGAAGATATTAGTTTCCCTACGAGGTACCTGACATAGTTAGTGGCCTTGGTGTATGAGAGGACATTGGCTTTGTGTATGGTCACTTAGGTGCCAAAATCCGTTGTGATTATCAGGGCTAAACTTAAGGGTTAGACGTACATGATGACACCTTCCTTTACACATGCTAGATTTCCTACGTTGTCAGTTGCCTCTAGATTAGTGAGTCTTACCTATCATGATGTTTAGTACTCCAGATTAGAGAGCTATCGGGATCCCTTAGTGGTTATTCCTTCTTGGTTTTGGATTTCCGATTGGGATATGTTGTTATCTCCTCAGCATGGTGGGGTGGACCTTTGTGGTTCCACATGGATGGGTGGTAGTGATTCTTTATCCATTGAGATTTGACGTCCTTGTACCAGGTGCTTGATGGTTCTTGCAGATGAGCTATTTATGTTCCTTCATCATTTATTATGTAATTTGATTATTGTAAATCATGTATTAGAGTATCGCATGTGATACCTAATCTAGAAATTGTAATATTAAGTAGTTTAGAGTGATTACCACATACCATGCGACATGTGCATTGGATGTGTGTTATGGTGGATTCATGGTTATCCATGAGGTTTGCAATTATGGTTATGTAAGTTGTATTTGTTATGTTTAATCAGATGGAATCTTTTGTTATATTGTTAGTTGGGTTTTGCTTTAAGTAATTCAATGTCATGGGACCCTTGAGTCGTGTAATCTATGTGAGTGTAAGACATGTGTATAAATGGTAATTGCTTCCGCATGAATGTACGTTTCTTTATGTTAAATTTTAAAAAAAAAATTATTCAGCACAAATAGTGACATGTTCTAGGTTAATCTCTCTGGGGTTCCCTGGCGAGGTGTTACAGGTGTTGTTAGATTTGGTGATAATACTCCTAAACTTATCATTGGAGTTGGATCTATTTCTTTGGATGGAAAGACTAATACTGACAATGTATTACTTGTTAATGGACTTAAGCATAATCTTTTGAGTGTTGGACAGTTAGTGGACAGAGGTTATCAATTGAAATTCATTGATGGGAAATGCTCTATCAGAAGTAAATCGGGAGATGTGATCGCATCTGATACTAAATCTAGAGGTAATGTATTTGAATTGAATACATCTGAAGTTTCTTGTTTTATTGCAAAGGTTGATGATAGTTGACTATGGCATAGAAGATTTTGTCATGTTAACTTTGATAACATTATGAAGGAAAGTATGAATAATGCTGTAAGAGATCTACCTAAGATTGTAAAGCCATCTAACACTATGTGTAGAGAATGTGTTATGGGGAAGCATACCAAAAGAAGTTTTAAAAGAAAATTGTATTCAACAAAAGGGAAGTTGGATCTGGTGCATACAGATCTATGTGTTCCTAGAAGAACAAGATCATATTATGGTGAAAGGTATTTTATACTTTTTTTGATGAATTTTCTAAAATGGGTTACATATTTGAGAGAGAAATCTGAAGCATTTGACAAATTAAATTTATTTAAAGAAAAAGTTGAGAATGAATCTAGTTTGAAGATAAAATGTTTGAGATCAGACAGAGGTGGAGAGTTTACATCAAACTTATTTAATACCTACTGTGAAGAATATGGAATAAAAAGACAGACAACAGCTCCTAGAACTCCACAACAAAATAGGATAGCAAAGCCAAGAAATAGAACTATATTAGATGTTGCAAGGACTATGTTGCTGGAAGGAAATGTGTCACATGTTCATTAGAGAGAAGTAGTTGGCACTATTGTGTACACCTTGAACATAATTAAGATCAAAGAAGGTAAAAGTAAGACTCCTTATGAATTATGGTTTGATCATACACCTACTGTAAAATATTTCAGAATATTTGGAAGTAAATGTTATATCAAAAGAGATGATGAGATATGGAAGTTTGATGCTAGAAGTGATGAAGAAATTTTTTCCTGGTTATTATACTAGGAGTAAAGAATATAAATGTTTCAAAATGAGATTGAGGAAGTTGATTGAAAGCACCGATGTGAGGATAGATGAAAATTTTTAGATTCAGGAAAGAATGTATGACTATGGTCAGATTACAGAGATGAAAGAGGTGTTGGAGATTTGATTCTGAGAGTTGATTATTTGTATGTTTGTCATTGATGACAACATATAATACACAGTAGTAATTCTGTATGAACTTATCTGAATGATGACATGAAGACTTGCATGGATAGATACATGTTTTTGACATGTTTATTATGTTATTTTCATACACGCAGACCCATATATGATGTTTTAGTAAAGTTATGCAATTCTGTTATTAGCAGTTACAGTTCTGGAAGTATAACAGTTCAGCCGACGTATATAACATGTTTCATGAGTTGCACCTATCTTCAAGATATGCATATATATATGCATGATTAATTATAAGTTGATGATATAAATCCAAAGGTGCCAAACGTGTTTCAAGATGATTGCAAAGTTATGGTTAATTTGGTGAGGCCGACTCAGTGAAGCATCGCGTATGTTCAACATTGACTTGTGAAAAATTAATATTGTTTGCGTGCTTAGTTAAGCCAACTAAGATATTTATGAAGTGTTTCTAAAAGCTAACATGACCTTCTAATTTGGAGAAGATACTTATAGTAGTTCAATTGTGATACGCTAAGTGTAAATGATATGAAAAGTGAAGAAAGATGTACAAAGTAGATTATCAGAGTTGGTTCATTCATCAAGGGTCTATGTGAAGAAGAAGTGAAAGATTGTAATACACTGGAACTGATCAAGATAGCAGGTCTACTCTATAGTTCATCATTAGATATAGTGCATATCTATTATTCAGAAGGTTG
>MU228015.1:1646156-1657231 GCA_018584345.1 Thuja plicata
GTAAATGAAATTCATTAAGGGAACCTTAAGGAATGTAAATGTGGAGTAGTAATGATGTAATGTTAAAAAAAAAAAAATTTAGTTGCAATTTTGGTCATAAGACCTGATTCCTTATGGGTTCCCTGGCGGGGACATTACACCCAAGAACACCTGCATGCAAAACCTGTCACAAAGTAGAAGCAAAGACATAAGAGAAACTATGGTGGCCAAAAAGCCAGAGACATGATATCCATGTTGAAAGAATAAACTTCTATTATCAACAATAATGAATACAATACAATCTCCTTAATCAAATGCAAAGAAGTGAATCCTTATAAAAGGAATCACAAAACCCTAAAAGGGAAACCCTAAGGTTAGCTAAAGAAAACTAGAGTGAATAGGTGAGTTAGTAATTAGATCATAATGATTTAATTAATAACCCGATAGACTATTACTCTAACAGATTGCACGGATACAACCACTCATACTATCTTTCCAAGTTATTCTAAGCTGGTACAAGGTCTTTAACAAAATTCAATGGTGTTGGAGCATAATATTTGAACATCCTTTGATTCAAATTTTTCATGGCTCCTTGGTAATTTCCTTGATATTGTTTTCTACCACCTTGATTTTGTTGTTGCTGCCCTGGAATCTGATTTTGTTGTTGGTCATATTGATTGCCACCTATATTTTTTTGTTGATAAGGTGGTCTACCCTATAATGTTTTTCTTTTAGACTCGCTAACTCATTTAATAAGGTCCACAGAATGTTCTCTATCTTCTGTTGGCTACTTTTAATGTTCATCAGCTCCTGTGAAAGACTTGCAGCAACTGAATCACTTATCACAGTAGATGGTAATTATGGAACAGTGAGAAAAGGAGTAAAGTATGGTATACTAAGAGGCATATTAGGCTATATATCTAGAAAAATGGGCATGGGTAGCCTAGGTGCTATCTTTCCTGTAGAAATAAGGATGTTTTGTTTCTCTAAAATTAATATCAAAATATTGAGGAAGGGAAGTACCCACCATATAATGTATCATTACTGAGATATAACTATTCAACTCTATAAATAATATAAGAAAGTATAATCAATTAATGGCCTTACCATGACAGGAATCTTTTTCCATGTCCTTAAAATTGTGTGTTAAAATTAGTCATTTTCTCTTGAGGAGCCCTTTTAATAGTGGTTAATTTCTCCACTGGAGACAAGTGGTCTGAATTGTCCTCAAAGAATTTGGACAATGCATCTCCAAGTCGGTCCCATGATTCAATTGAATCGACTGCCATAGTTCTAAACCATTGCAAAGATTTCCCTTTCAATGAAGTTTCTAACAACTTGACAACTACGTCTTCTTCAGTGATGTGGTGTACATTACAGAGAGTAGCCACATCTCTAAAGTGTTCAAAAGTAGTGCTTTGATTTTCTCAAGTAAAATCAAGTAGGCTCTTCAATGTTGTCAATGACATATCATGATGCTGAGAAAAATTTAGTGGGCTTCCTTGGTTAAAAGGCCCAAATGCAAACCGTACTGGTACAAAACTTGCAGGTAAAAATGCACTTATTGCAATTACAAATGTCCTGGCGGCTGCTGAAAATAAAGAAGTCATAAGTTCTTCTCTACCAGTTGGTGAGGTTGAATGCCTACTTACCTCCTTTTTTCATGGTCTCCCTCTCCTTCTCATTTCTCTTGGAGGAGGTGGTGATTGGACTCTTTTTTATGGAGGGGTTCTTCTTTTTGTCCTTCCTTATCTTGTGGGTGAGGACAACTACAAATACTCAAAATATTTTGAACTCATGGTTTCAATTCTTTTCATAAAAACAATGTAACACTACTACTTCGATTCTTCATCAACAGAGTCTCCAGATATGTGAAAAATAACCTCTCAGAGGTCCAAAAATCACTGGTAGCATATTAGAACCAGCGAGCAAGAAAGAATATTTCTTACTTCAAAGACTTATTTGTTAAGAACAATCCCACCAGGCGTGCCAAAACTGTTAACCCTAAAAAATGCACCTTGTGAAGTTCTCAGTAACTTAACTTCTTGGAGAAAAATGGAAACACTTCTGAGTAGTGGGTTACTAAAACATGGAGTGAATCTCATGGTTCTAGGTTAGTTCCTATATGATGCTTCACCTAAAAACTTAAATAAAAATAAAAAACTTTGTTGGAAAAGGGATAAGAGATTTCTACATGAGCTTAAAATACTGAAAAAACTTAAACAATAAGGTGATGCGTGCCAAGACTTATAAGAATATACAGCTGACTTGAACACAATGAAAATTTTAGAATAATACACAACTCCAAGATTGACACAAAACTGATGTCTAAACAATTTAAAAAGAAAATAAATTTTCACAATTAACTAGATTAGGTGAACTATGATTCACAACCTATAACCTATATGGAATGAGAACTATTTACTTATAGATTAAAAACTGAGATATAAACTTAAGTGATTTAGTAATAAATCACAAAAATAAAACATCAAAATCAGTGCATGCATACAATAGATTAAACTCAAAATAGGCCTCCAAAATTTATTTTCTTTATTCAAGCTTCAAGGTTTTTCTACAAAATACATTCATGAAAATGATCCGCAAAAAAATATCTATAACCTATCCAGAGGACTCCAAAAATGAGTCCAATAATAGCCACTGGATAAAGTGAGAACTCCCTTAAAACGAGTCTTCAAACTCATTAAGTACAACAATACCAACCACCCTTGGTTGAATGCAAGAAAAAAGGCCTAAAAATAAGAGCTCGAACCCAAAGAAAAGAGGTTACCAACATGGAAAAGGTTACCTCATGTCATAACCACCTAGATAGATAATCAAAACTACCCCCAAAAAGCTCCAACAAACTATCAATGCTCCTTAAGCTCTGGAAAAGTCAAACATGACCCCCCTAAATCTCCTTCAGATTCCTAGATAGCATCCTATTGTCTCCAAACTAAAAACCCCCATGACAAAGTCTCCTTCGTCAATACTATCCTTATCTCTCCATGAGACTTTTTCTTTTGCACATGTACCTATATTATTGTCTTTTAATTTTAACATCTATTAATTGATTTATAACATATCAATTAAGATTTTAATTACATTTGATATGCAATAATAGAAGAAACAAAAATACATTTAATCTTTTAATCCATATTTACAAAGTAAGTAAGATAAGGTCTTACTTAATAAACATGGACTACAAGAAAAATTGTATGACACGCATAACCTAAGGCATGCAAAAGAAAATAAAACACATGAGGTATTAGACATGGGAAAAATGAATTAAATTAATGAAAATACCTCTCCCAAGGATTGTCGAGCAACAACCCTAAGGGGCTCGTTTGGCAGCAGGAATTGGACCAGAATTGGCATTATCTAATTCTGGATAATGCCAAATTCCATGTTTGAGTCCTTGGAAAAAAATGGAATTGGAATTCCGAAATTCTCATTTTGCCCCCAAAATGGGAATATCATCTTCCACCTAAATAGGTGGAATTGGAATTTCGAATTCCAATTCCAATTTTTACAAAAGCAAATTTAATATTTCGTGGGATCCGTGACTATAAAGATGTATATTATATTGCTATAAGGATGTATATATATACATGTGTGTATATACATATGTGTGTATATATGCATGTATATATATACACATGTGTGTATATATACATACATGTATGTGTGTATATACACACGTGTGTATATTTACACACATGTATGATGTGTGTACATGTGTGTATATACACATGTGTGTATATAAATACAAATGTGTGTGTATACATGGATACACACTTGTATGTGTATATGTATGGTGTGTATCTGTATGTATATATACACACATGTATGTGTGTATATATACACATGTGTGTATATATATGTATATATACATAAATGTGTGTATATGTGTATACATACATGTGTGTATGTATGTGTATATATACATAGGTGTGTATATGTATACATGGATGCACACTTGTATGTGTATATATACACATGTGTGTATACACACACACATGTATGTGTGTATATGTACACAAATGTGTGTATATGTGTGTATATACACATGTATATACACATGTATATATACATCTGTATATATGTGTATATGTGTGTATACACACACACATGTGTGTATGTGTGCATATGTGTATACATGTGTGTATATACATATACACGTGTGTATATATACATGTGTATATACACACATGTATGTATGTATATATACACATGTGTGCATGTGTGTATATATACACACCATATTCAAAGAAATTAAAAAATAAAGAATTAAAATTCCTTATGCATCTTCTCATTCATCTTCCAGGTGAACCAAATGGGTCAGACCATATTCCGGATTTCATTTTGAGAATAAGCATCTTCTTGAATATGCAACATCTTCCTGAATTGACCATATCCAGGATATGTATTCCTGCTGCCAAACGGGCCCTAAATGGGAAACAAAACATAAATTGTTTATCATTTTGCCATTTCACTTTGGTCTCTGGACAGAATATTGATCATGAAGGTTTTGTGGGTCTTCTTAAATCTTTTGAGATTTCCATTACCGCCCTCTTACATTCACATGTAAGATTTCTTTTTCAAATATTGGGCATTTCAAAGATCTTTTTGTGTACTTCTCAGTTGTATGCAAAGAATCATGATGAAGTCTGGTTCATTTTTTCCTTTATTTGGTATGACAGTGACCCATGCAGGCCACAAACGTTCTTTCTTCACCTCTATGACACTGTTCAACATTTTTCGGCTGCCATTCCTTGATTTCTTCAATAAAATGATAATAAAACTGCTCAAATGTCCTTTATTTGATTGCGGCCTTTTCTCATTAAGAATCATGAAACTTCCTGAAGCTTCCCTTGTCTATAAAAATTTGACCTGTCACAGGCGCGGAGAGGGTTTAAGGTGAACGAGGATTCTGATAGAAAAACTCGCGACTAAACTTGTATCTTCAGGCATTGTGTTTGGGAACTCTTTCTTTGTTTACTAACTGCGGCTCTACTGTCATACTTATGTTTTTAATGGGCATTTTTTATCTCTATTACAAAGTATCCGAACTTTGAGTGATTTGGGTATTTTCTCTTGGCTGATAGTATATGTGCTTGTTGTTCCTGCCACAATTATTACAGTGTTTTCTATAGCAGTCTCCTTCTCGGATGTTGATGCTTGCATTTCTGTATGAGGACATTTTTACCCTTCAAACTCCTGCACTTATACTTCCTCTTTTATATTTCTTTGTGATGTTGCAGCTTGATACTCTAGTACCACCATTATTGCAATTATGAATAATATGCATTTTTTTATTTATGTATCTCTGTCATGGCAGTGACTTGCTTGATTATCCTTCATGCACCTTGTCATTTGAACTGCTAATGCCAAACTCTTTGACTTGATTCTAGTTACTGGGAATTTAAATCCTTGAGTAATTTGTTGTATCATAGCATTATTAGTTACCTTGATTTATGTGATCAATGATTCCATTCAGTAGCATATATTGTATATCATTGTACAAAGCAGTGGATATTTAGTAAAATATCAATGACGCTCTCCTCATTTTGATACAGTGGCAGTTCATGCTAGCACGGCTCTCATTATACATGCCCCCTTGTTACTGTTATTCAATATTTCTCTGATACTTCTATAGCTGTTGATGCACATTATTGTTTTTACATTTGTAACTTGTCTCTTTAATGTTTCCTATACAGTGATGATATCCTTGTCTGATCATCACATCTTCTCCTTTTACTTTAATGGATACATTTGTACTGTCTTATACATGAAAACATAGGTTTGAACAAAAACATAATGGATTTTTTGAATACAGTATCTTATTGTTGTTTCTTTGATGACATGACTGTCATATTGTAGTTATAACTCCTGTGGTTAATAATATTCCTAACCTTGTACTGTGATGATGCAAATTACATCCTGGATATCATGCTTTTTTTGCATTTTTTACTGAGCTTGGTATCACTAAAATCTTACTATAGCATATAATTTTGTTAATGAAGCATATGCATCTGTTAGGTTGTCCATCTAAAGGTCTTTGATATCTTAGGAATCAGTCATTGATATCTTAGGAATCATCATTTGAGAATGTAGTCTCTCTAAGCTATTCATTGAATCTCTCGGTAACAGAGTTGTTTAGATATTTTGATTCCCTTTGAATGCATAACAAAAGTTTTCCTTTCCTATTGCAATCAATTCTGCTTGCTTTTAAATAAGAGTTCCAATTTATGAAATACTCACATTATTATGACCTTGCACTGTAAAGACTCAGCTTCTCCTTCTGTAGATAATATCATAACTTGTTCATGGTATTTGTTTGTGTCCTTGCTGAAATTTGTTTTGAGCCTGAGGCTTATTGTAGCATCTTGTATCTTAGCTTTCCAAGCAAAAATATGATGCTTTGTTACTTCATGGTGCTAGCACTTCATTTGTCTTGATCTTGTTCATTACGGTTTCTCTAATTGCATCTTTTGATTTGAGTTTGAACATCATGATGCTACATTTATGTTTCTAATTGGAGGAAATAAAAGGTTTCATGCTTCAATTGGATTCCATTTCAATTACATCAATAGCTGATTCAATGTATTGGGCTGTTTATTTTTAACGCATCCTTTCAAATTTTGCCCCAAATTTTTTTGTGTGACTGTTTTATTTCTCTGAATATAACAAAAGGTTTCATGCATTATGATTACATTTCTCTTTAATGTTCATTCACTTGATTCTTGAATACACAATATTGTGTTGGCACCTACAAATTTTGAAAGAATTTGAGCTTGCCAGTTTGTTTTTTGGCACAAACCTCTAGCATTCATGGAAAATTGAACCTCTTGCATTCATAGAAAATCAAATGCCAGGGGATCACATGTTCTTGTTTTTGAGTAGAAATCTACAAAGGAAGGATGAATGAATTTGTACAAATTTCAACAGTGAACGTGACGACATCATTCGAGCACCTTTAAGCGAAATAGTCAATCATGAAAGAGTTGTTCTGTATCTTGTTTGATGATATGCTTGAGGGCACTTATCCACATTAGTCATGTTTCGAAGTTACTTCTTTTTTAATCCACCAACACACAATATAGAAGTATTGAAAGGTTGGAAATTTTTTGGGTGTGTTCTCACATGGTGATGACATGGCAGAGCAAAGACAAACCAGGATGTGCCATGTGGCAAAGAGGGTTAGTGAAATAGGTTAGGTGGAAGGATGAACGGGCCTCCAGGTGGTGTGCTCTTGCATGCTCGCAATATGGGTGATGGTCAAGAACATAGGCCACGAGCTTGTGAGATTATGATGTGTGGCAGATGCATGGCTAGTTGCGAGATTGCAAGGTTAGGCCAGCTGATAATATGCAAGTTGCAAGAAGGCGATAGTGGTTAGTCTCGTAGTCACAATATTTGAAGTGGTTTGGGGTTTCAAGCTGCGACGAGGCGAGTGGTAGATTGCGAGCTCGCGACAGTTAGAAGAGGTAAGGATGTTAAAGTTGTGATGGTGCACGAGCTTGACATGTGGCAAGCAAAAGAAGGATTGTCATGTCACAAGGTTGATTGATAGTTAGGGGTTGTGCTTGCGATTAGTTAGAAGAAATGCTTGTCGCATAGTTGTTGCAGTTTGTGATGGTTAGTAGGATGACTTGCGACCATGCGATGAGAATAGGAAATTCCAAATCATCGGGTTGTGAGGTAATGGAGCAGTCAGGAAATGGGGCCATGATGCTATGGTTGTGTGCCATGTGTCCGTGGTTGTTAAGAAAAAAGGATAATAGTCGCATAGGATGTTGCAACAATGAATGGATGGAATCACAAGCCTATTAGGAGTTGTTGTGTGATAGTCAAGACAATATTGACCCTTTATGTCAAAGATAGGTTGCCAGAAGTGGATATCAAAGCAAGTTGCTAGAAATGGATAAACATCTCAAAGAATCCCTGTAAAAAACTTATTTGATGAGACATGCATGAGAAACAAAAAAAATTCGACAAATTGAATCTTTAGAGGATCATGGTCTTTTCAGTGAGAATCATAATGGATTTTGACATGTCTTTGATTTTTTACTTTTTTACACATGCAGTTACAAACATTGAAAGGTGATTTTCAAGGTACATTATATAGAAATGGACAAGGATTTGGAGGTTATAAGTATCACCTTTCCACGGCTTATTTGCCCAAGTGTTAACGAAAATGGATATTGTTGAGGATAAGAAGTATCTCTGGATACAAATGCATAAAGAGTATTGGGACTGATTGCAGGGGGAAGAATACACCGTAGTTGAAGGGATATTAAAATGAAGATGGGTGGTTGAAGGGATGTTAAAAGGTGAATTGTCTTGCAAACTCCCAATTCATAAGAGTGTCACCATTTTATACCCTTTGACTCAAATATACTGGTTAGTTTGCTTGAGAAGAGAATGAAGAGATGTAAAGTCCTTGGGTTTCTCTTTTTGAATTATGTTCAGAATATTTTGATGTCCTTGGAAGAGCTTTGATGAGAATCTTGCATACTCTCTTCTCTTGTATCGCAGTCATGTACTCTGCCATATTGGCTTGGCTCCAATGTTTCTCTCCTGACAGTAACATTCTTGTTACCAACTAATTCAATTGATGTGTACTTGAATCAATTAGGGGAGAAACATACCCTATATGGAAATATTTTTAAGTTACCTTTCTGTCAAGCATATCAATTTTTTCTCAATAATGCAGGTTGGAGGCGCAAAGGATTAGTTACGTTGGAAGAAAAGTTGTTTGTCTTCTTCTGGTATTTTGTGTCATGTAGTTTAAAATTGTAGCAAGTCATTTTCTTTGGCTTGAAGCTTGTTTGCCCCCTTGTTCTATAAAAGGGGATTTCAGGGCCATAAAGAGAGATTTTTTTTTTGAGGTTCCAAGATAGGTTCCAGTTCTAAAAAAATTTCTTCTATTCCATGCAAATAATGTGTGCTTAGTTGTAGGTTGCAGATGTAATATGTTCTTGTAATAGTTTGTTTCATGAATAGTGGTAGATCAGTTAGTGGAGGTTAACTGCTATCAGTATGGAGTTGTCTCTAGTTTTGTTCATTTAGATCATTTGAATTGAATGTATCCAGGATCTTCAATTCATCTCTACAATCTCTTTGTAGTTCTTTTGTTTCAGCATAGATATCTTTACAGGAAAGGGCTAAGTTTCTTTGCATGAACATCAATGGTCTCAAGTGACTGTATTCAGAATCATGCAAGTTCGAAATATCAAGGATATGAAATTTTTTCTTTACACCTATCGTGTGTATTGTAATACTTTTTTATCGGTCTCTTCCAAGGGAAGGGTTAAATTCTGTGAGCAAGTATTTGTGAACTTGAATACAAGAATTGGATTCATAAGTAGAACTTTATGATGATATAAGTAGATTTGTTAATGCAAGGCATTGACATATTGAAAACTTACTGGTAGAGTTTGTTGTTCATATGGATTCTATTATGATTGTATGTTTGACTCTGTAGCCCATAAAAAAGGCACTTATTTATGCAGATTTGAAGTATTTTTAGAAGCAATCTCAAATCATTATCAGATCATTTTAATTTTATGTTGATTAGTGTAGGACTGGTTTGATCTAGTTCTCAGCGTGCTTAATGCTAGTGGGATTTTGTATAAGATGGTGGATTTTTAATACCCATTAGCTACAAGTCTGAGAACTATCCATAGTTGTGTATCTACATAGTTTTGTTTAACAAGAGGTTTATTATATATCCAGGTTTATGTTATGAGGAAAACCCTCCTTAGTGTGTGGAACTTGAAGTGAAGAAGGTTTGTATGCCTTGTTAATGTTGGCTTTTCATGTCCTCAATTTGTAGATGATGAAAATTTTGTGAATTAGATGAAGATCCCTATGTATAATTCCCATTTTCTCTTTTAGGATTGAGGGTTGCAAGAAAAAGAACCAACATAAATGACGACTCTATTGGGGAGACTAAGGTTTTAAATCCATTTGAAAGATTCAAGGTATTTAGAATCTAAAATTTATTTCAGATTTGTGTAATCTCATCCTGGAAGTGATTTTATCGCAGCAAGTGTAAAGAAGATTGTGTGGCTTTGCTGGTTGGAGAAAACCTAGAAATGAATATATGTTGCAAATGGATTTTGTTGTTTGAATTTTTTCCTCTGCAAGGAGCTGGTGACTCTAAGTGAAAGGAACCCAATGAAGCTATAAAGAAAGCTCCAAATATACCATGTTTCTAGTCAAAGAGAAATGAGAGAAGCAATTGCAATTTCTTTCTAGGTAATACTCATGTTTCTATGAGAAAGAAAAGTTCCTTATTGAGTGAAGTAGCACTAAGAAAAGAAAGTAGTGGTGATAATTTGAAGTTCTTATCAGTTATTGGTTTTATTCTTTATACTTTTCAGAAGTAGGTTTTTATTTTAAATTCATGCTCATTTTGAAGACAACTTAGTCTTTGTTGTAAGAGGTCATGAATCTTGTAGTCTTAAGATCTCTTTCTATTAAGAAAATGTCTATAATAGCATAAATGTCATGATGTATGAGTCACATGTGCACCCCAACATGGTTTCAAGTACATCCATGAGTTCCAATCAGCCTCAACCTTACATTTTGAAGAGGGATTTCAAAATTGAAAGATATGTGGCTATAAATTTTGTTAGGAATAAGGTGTCTCAACCTTGGATAATTCCTATTCTTATTATTTGTTTTGTAAAATGTATTTCTTGCAAATAATGTTGATGTGTCGGCATCTTGAATTGTGTGTAAGGAGATCATGGCTAAAATGGTTATGACAGATTCCTATGACACGTAAGAGCTATGTCAGGAATATTCAATGATAGGTGAAGACATGTGGCAACTGATACATTTGAGTACTGTACACTTGTTCCCAATCGTTGGGTAAAAATTTTTTGGGGTTCCTATTTTCTCGGAGAATGGTAAAACCCTAATACAATTATCTTTGGGAGTAGCCCTAAAAAGTGAAGCGCATGATATAAGCATTTTTTAGGGTTGCGAAGAGATGTGATGCGAGTGTATTGTTGGAACATTTTATGCTACCGTGATTTGTCTTCAAGGGTTTTGAAATCTTCTGAAAGAACTTGCATTGCAAGTGT
>MU228015.1:1705606-1716397 GCA_018584345.1 Thuja plicata
ACCATCTTTATCCTCTGTCAAAATCATCTTTGTAGCAGGTCTAAATTCCAGCATTTTCTGAAGGCTTCGATTAGTTAGTTCTATTTATTTGTGTCATAAAGCTTCCTTCCTTTGATATTTTCTTTTACGAAGAAATATGCTTCTTGATAATGGATTGGAACTTCTAAATTATCAAAATTTAGGGTACCACCACTCTGTTTGAACATCCAAAACTTCTTTGGGTGGAGTGGGGATAGCTTTGGGGGCCTCTTGTAGATTCTTTTTTAACTCCTCCACTTTCCCTTTTAGTGACTTGATTTGATTCAACACTTTTCCTTGTCCTTTATGACAATAATTGACTCATCAAAGAGTCTCTTGTATCAGTTTGACACCTGCTCTATTTTTGCCTCATTCAGGTGTGCAAAGTGGGTAATAGCTTGGGAGACCTCTAAATCTAAATTGTTGTGGATAGACCATATATTCTTATCTTCATCCATCTTTTCTTGAACACTAACCAGTGATGGCTTTGTGTTCTTGGAGCTAAAGACCACATTGCTAAACTTTGAGATCTGAGGTCATATGCACAACCTTTTATCATTTCCCTCACTTGGGTCTCAGAAGACAATTTAGAATTTGGTTGTTTCTTGATTTGGCCAATTATAAATGCAGAATCCAAATCCCACCCAAGAACAAGTAACATTCCACTAGATTTTACTAGTTGTCTTTCCTCCTCAGGTGTTATGGTTTCTTTCTCAGGATCATAGGCTTGTAGGGGTTGCAAAGCTTCAGCTTATGTAGAACCACCATCTATTAATTGTAATTAAGCCCCAACTTCTTGTTGCTTCCTCCAAATCAAGAAGTTCTTGAATTCTTCTATCTTAATAAAGGCATCATCACTGAGGAACTCTTCTTGATGGAGCTCTCTCTCATCTTGACACAGTTGAAGGGCTAATTCAATTTCTTCTTGTATATACTTTTGTAATTTATTACCTTTCTTGATTTTCTTCCTGAGATGGTCTTGGTACAACCTGTCACCAGTAATCAGGGCAATCACTTTATCCTTCTTCTTCTCTTATGTCTTTGTTTGAGAAGGCTCCCCTGATTCTACTCTTTGTTTCTTCTTTGGGGGCTCATTAGTTACCTCAGCCTTAGGTACTTGTGTAATATCCACTTCCATGTTGTGCTCTATTACAAGTGGTTGATCCATGGGATGAGGACTATGTACTGAGTAACCTCACTCACTATCCTATTCATATTTAGGGGAAGAATGTTTTTCAGGGCCTTTTTCCTTATCCTCAATTAGTCCCTTGAGATGATTATACAATGTGTTATAAGACTCAATCATTTTGGTGAGTCTCTACAAATAGGGAACTCCTAGGAAAAAACATCCAAAGGGGATCCCTTTTTTAGTCATTTGTTTCTCTAAGCCTATCAAGTCTTGGTACTATTCAGCTCTTCTTGCTACTTCCTCATCTTCCAAGGTGTTTCTAATAAGGTCTTCTTCAATACACTCCTCATGCTCCTTGATAGCAGTTATCGTTGGGGTCAAAATTTTTTTTTGCACTATTAATAAAACTTTCTGGGTCTAAATAACTGTATAAGGCCATGCTCATTCTATACTGACCCAGCCACTTGTTCACTGCATCCATGGCTCTTTTCCCAATTTTGAAGTTAATTACTTTGAATTATCTAGGAGTGAATGTGCCCTTTCTATGGTGAGCCAAGTGCTCTTTATCTATCCATATTAGCTTCCAGATGAACTCCATTACAGATACTCTTGAAGGAACATACTATGGAAGTATGTGTGGGGGTTCAGAAAATCCATAAACCCTAATCAAAGTAAAGGTTTTCTTACAGTAAAAATCTCCCCAATTGTGATCTCCTATCCATTTGTTCACATACTGGCAAGGTTTGAGAAGTTGAAACACCTTGATTGGCAGCCTTGTTACATTTAGACCTAGAAAATTTAAATATGGATGCACAATCAAGTTCTGAAAACCACAGTACTAATTTTTCATTTGAAGTATAGTTCCAAACCCTAATCCATAGTTGTACAGGATTTGGTTGGCCATGGAACTGCATCTTTGGTCTCAAATTTTGTGTGTCAATGATGTCAATGTTGAAGTACAAAATTAAATGCATTAAAATAGAATAATGCATGAACTTAGGGTTTGATTCCTTATGTATATCTATGAGGTCTTGATGTATCTTTTCAATGACATACTAAATGTAGTCAAAGTCAGTATTGACATGTGAGTTCTGAATGTCCAAGATGATCATTAGAAGATATGTAGGCAACCGCTCATTGCCCCATCTATTCCTAACACCCTACATAGCCCATAAGCAATATACTTCACGTAGAAGCTCAAATCCTTGTAAAAATATGGTGCACCAGAATTTGGCAGGGGCGCTATGTAATTTCTATTTGATTTGGGCACATGAGCCTGGATCAACCTACTGACAATGGTGGCCTCTCTGATATACTTATTCTGTAACTTGGTTAAATGAATCTATGTGGTATAGGGATGGTATATTCCAAATGATTTTATGAAGGAAGACCTATCCAAGGTCACTAAAGCTATCCCATTTCTTTTCTTGATAATTCTAGAAATAGAATCATACTTTCTCGACATCTACAAAGACATCTAGGACAATCAGTTTAGCTAGACCTAATGTCCAAGGGTTTGATATGGGAATTTGTTTATCCCTATTACTATATAAGTAATTGAATAAATTGTAACCAGAATTCTTGAGAGTATTTGGATCTCTAAAACTTGACTTATCATAAGAGAAAAATTCATCATTTACCTTTTTGTTTTGCTTGGTCCCATGTAGTAGAGCCACAAATTCATTAGATTAATTCCTCTTCACTTTCTTCTCATCCTTTGCATCTTTACTTTCCCCATTGGTTGAAGCCCCACTTGGTCCATCTTGACTCATCTTTGCTGATCTTTACTGAATAATTCTTCACTCAAACATAGGATTTTCCTTACAATTCACTTTGAAACTTAAGCAATTCTTCCCTCTAAAAATCACATAATTTCTCAGCTCTATACTTTGAAAACTTGTAATAAAAAATGTACAAAGGTTGCATCTATTTATCACTAAGAATTAAATGCACCAGTCTAGTCGAGGGCCTATAGACCACTATTCAATCACTTCTATCAAAAATCTGTATGCCTCAACATTAATTATTTCCTAGCTGTGATGCCTGGAGTTGACGGATAGTCAAATTTGAATAGCCTAGTTGGAAGAGTCATGCGTGCTTTTTTCAGTTTTAAATCCTTATTTTATGCAAAAAGGCTCGACATGCTATTTGATTGGCCAATTTTTCTTTCTTTTCATAGCTCAGTAGATTACTTGTACTATGTCAAAATATTGTCTTTAATATGCCCTATCTTTTCATAATATTTCCTTGATATGTCGCGAGAACAAACCCTTAAGGTTTTACCATATTTAGACCGTGGTTTATCTAGTGATTGCTCAACTGTGTTATCTCTAAGTCATTGAACATTTTTCTTAACCCAAGTTTGATATGGAGAATTAGAGTTAACCATTCATCTGACACAAGATCTTTGATCCTCACTGAGTCCCTGAGCTTTCTTCTTAACCTCAAGTTCATTCAAAGATTACGCGACAATGCAAAGAATAACCCTTTCTTAACTCTGAGTCTATCTGGAGATTCAACGACTAACTAAGTCTCTGAATTGCTTATCATTTCAACTAACCATGGATTTATTTAGAGATTACACGCACACTGCTAGATTTGTGATATAACAACATTTCTGATATTTATGTCAACTCATATTTTATCCTTAACTCAACCTTAAGTCATTCAAAGATCATGTGACTGTCTTATCTCCAAGTCACTAAATGTTTTACTTTACCTTGAGTTTATTATGAGATATAGTGCATACCACACGATTAGATCTTAATCTATGCCTTGCACTAAGTCTTTGAATCATTTTGTACTTTCTCATTCTGTCTGGAGATTTCACGAGTACCCTTGATCTTCTTTTTAATCTACGGCCTACGCTAAATCTCACCATCTCTAGCCTTAACTTCAATTTATTCTAATATCACGCAACTAATTTTATCTCACAATCTAGTAATGCTTGGACTGACTCTGGTTAAATCTAGAGATTCAGCGACTAACTAAGTCTCTGAATCGCTAAAATATTTTCTCAACCTTGGTTTTATTCTAAGATTCATGAACACCACAGATCTCTTAGCCACTTGTACACGTGTCTGTATCTTAGCCATTATCTCTTGATCATTGAATAACTTATGACCTTTTGACTTCTTCTAGCGGTTCAATGCCAAACACACATCTTTGTATTCATCAACGGTCCAGATTCACCAATGGAAAACTTGACTTGGCTTTTATTTAACCACGACTAACCATAGTTCATTTGGAAATTCAATGACTGAATGAATCTCTAAGTCACTGAATGATTCTTGTAACCCAGCTTCTATTTGGAGATTTAATGCCAACACTCAGATCTTTTCTTAATCAATGGTCATCTCTAAGTCTCACAATCTTTCTATACTTGATCAATTCTTCCTGAGATTACATGACCACCCTTGATTCTTCTTTGATCCAACGGCCTGCACTGAATCTTGAGACTATATTCTTAACCCTGATTTCATTCTAAGATCACGCGACTAAGATATCTTTGAATCTCAGAATAAACTTTACTTAACTTAGCCTCAACCATAGGTTTATCTAGATATTATGTGACAATCCTTATCCCAAGTCTCTGAAATATTTACGAACTCATGAGTTAATTGGGAGATCAAGCGCAAACCATACGATCAAGTCAAAAACATAACAAGATCTACGACTATCGCTTAATCACTAAAGAAAAATTGACCTGGGAATTTATTTGGAGATTATGCCAAATTCTCATCTTGGAAAATATTAATGATCCTTTCTAAATCTATGAATCTTCCACTTAACTCTGATTTATCTTAGATATCATGCGACAAAGCAAAAATGACCTTTGTTTTGACCTTGGGGTACATTACGAGATTACATGACTGAGAAACCTCTAAGTCACTGAATAATTATTGTAACTTGATTTAAGTCACAAGACCTTGCACTAGCCACACAATCAAAATTGCATCTATGGTTGTCATCGAGTCTCTGAATCCTTGAGCCCACTTCATTTTTATTTAGCGAGCACACGCCAACCACACGATCAAATTAAGATCAACCGTCTGCGCTTAATCTCTGAATGACTTAGAGCATATTCCATTTATCTTGAGATTAAGAGATACAACCTTGTGCCAAGTTGCTAGATCAAATAGAATATTTAGTTTTGATTGCGAGATCAGAAGATAAAGGCAAAAGCTTAAAAGCACATGGCTAATAAGACTTAAGTTACTCAACAAAAAGTAACTTCAAATTAGAACAAGGTTATGAACATCTAGGGTTTTTGCATGAAAAAGACACAAATGACCTAGGGATTAGGGTTTTCAACCATTTTAATTGCTTATCTTGGATCTTAGACACTTGTAAAGAAATTTGATAGGACAAATAAACTGACCTTTGACATTTTAGGCATAAATGACACTGGGAACCAAATTTTTTTAGCAAGACTAAAAAAAAACTAGAAATATACCCAACAGTGGCTGTATTTGAGGATGCTTGAATGTAAGTTCATAAAAGAATAATAGATCTATGGGAGGCAAACTGCAACCACTCTAACCTACTGCAAAAGCAAACACACAACAGAAAGCAAAAACACCTATAAATAAAGTACAAGACTACTATGCATGGAAAAACTTTATTTCAATTGAAGAATTTTTTTAGAAATTGTCAATGCACTGGTAATTCCTATTCTTCATCATTCATATTCTTAAAGAGATATGAATCCTTTCCAAAAATTTTGATGGATAATAAAGGGACCTAACCACAATGATTCAAATTTCTAATGCGTACCCTTATCCTCAGCCCTGACATTCCACTGAAGCACAAAGTCACCAGGCTAGAATTTTCTTTCATTAGCCCCTTTATCAAAAAGATATTTCATATTTTTCTATAATCTAATATTTTCCTTTTGGCTGTCTCTTTTTATTTCATCCAATTCTACCAATTGAGTCATTCTTTCCTGCATTGGCTTAAAGACTTCTAATCCCTCATCCTGTGTGAACTCATAAACGTGGAGCAAATTGTTCACAGGCATCTTGGATTGAAAACACCGCACACTAACTAAAAAAGAGACTTTAATGTTGCCTTCTTCATAATAATTCTATCTTCTCATAAGGAAAGCTTCAACTTTGCATGTCAGGCTCTTTTGTTGTTTTCCAGGGTCTTCTTCAAAATTTGTAGAATACTTTTATTACTGGATTCTGCTTTCCCATTGGCCTGTGGATGGTAGGGGGAGGAGTATTATATCACAATTCCCATATTAGAGAAAAATAAACAAAATATTCTTATCTAAAGAATATTGCATTATCCATTACTAGTTTAAGAGGGACACCAAACCTAGTAATTATATTATCCATCAGAAAGTCAACCACTACTGTGCTTGTTGCCCTTTTAGTTGGAATTGCTTCTATCCATTTGGTAAAGTAATCAGTAGCAACTAGAATCCAACTTTTTCCTCCACTTGATTTTTTTGCAAATTCTCCAATGAAGTCTATTCCCCACATAGAAAAAGGTGCTTCTACAACCACAAGATTCAACAACAGGGCACCTGAAAACTTCATATTGTTAGAGAATTGTATGTGGTAAATTTGGCCTTGTTAATTCACCATACACTTCAACATAGTCCTTCTTCACCAGGTACACACAAGACTGAATATGAGATTATTCATCCTGTCTGTCTACATGATTCAACCTGTTGCCTTCTATCTAGATGGGGTTTTCAAAATAGCTCTCAGAATGAGACTCTCACAACCATAGACCAATCTAGGAATGAAAGATTTTTCTCCATGAATACAATACAATGCAATATTATACTAAGAATTGAAAGATGTAAGATAATCTAAGACATGATGATAAATGCAATTGTTCTAGAAATTGAAGCTATTCTATTGCAAAATGATATTATTCTATATGAGACATGACAATAATTCAGTATTCTAACAATGCATATGATCTGAAATTCAGCAAGTAATCAGGGGGTTTTGAATGAAGAACGAGAGTTCTTTTATAGACTCAGAGATGATTAGAATAGAAACTTTCCTCTTTGAAATAAAATAGATAGAAAAGCCAGTTTAAATTAGAAAGCTTTATTGAAAAGAATTCAATAAATTGTTTTCTTTCCGCTTTAGCTGTTTTCTTTCTTTGATTTAATTCTATTTTATTTGATTTAAATTGTTTTCTTTCTCTTTAAAGCACAATTAATTCAAAGATTCTATTTCTGAACAGAGATAAGTTTTTTTGAGAGAATATTCAATTAATTAAATAAATATGACCTCATAATTACTTTTTCTCAATTATCTGAATAATTAAATTCAATTATTAAAATGAGGATATCTATTTAATAATTAAATATTATTTAATTCCTTTTTTATGTGTCTCGACTAAAGAGGGTGAATTTAATTTAATTAAAGTGCTAGGACTTTATAATTAAATTAATTCAATAAGAAGGTTTGTTTAGCCAATTGGTATTTAGGAATTAAATATGATGTATGATTAATGCAGATTTAGGATTTTCTACATTTGACACTTAGGTCGAGTAGAGTCAGTTAAAACTTAGAATTGCCTAGTATAATAGGACTTTGATGATCTAGAAGAGTGACAAATGCAATAAAATTGGTTAGGGTTGCAAGATGCCAATTTCGGGGTGTTACATCTTGCCCCTCTTTGAATTGATGTGTGAGCAGTGCATTGATTCAAAGAATAGTCTGATGCTTGAAGCACAGAAGAATAGATTTGAAAATTGATGATGCAAAGTTTTTAGAGCCATCTCTAGAATAGAGCTTGACTCTTCGAAGTCTAGGTTAGGTTTCCAAGACGCTGGTCAAGTAGAGTTTTCGAGGGTCATCTTCAAAATGAAGCTTGATCCTCAGGGATCCAGGTTAGAATGCCTTGATACCTAATAGATTTGATATCTTTCCCAAGGTTGTCCCTAGAATGAGGTTCAACCTTCAATAGTTAGGGTTAGATTGCCTCGATACCTATCCCAAAAGATAATCAATAGAGATTTTAGGACTATCTCCAGAACGAAGCTTAGTCCCCCAATATCTAGGTTAGATTGCCAAGACACTGGTTAGATTGACATCTTTCACAAGGCTATCCCCAGAATGAGGCTTAACCCTCAGGAGTCAGGGTTATATTGCCCTGATACCTGTCTCAAAATATATTAAAATAGAGGTTTTAGGAATATCTTCAGAACAAAGCTTAGTCCTCCAATATCTAGGTTAGATTACCAAGACACTGGTTAGATCGACATCTTTCACAAGGCTATCCCCAGAACGAGGCTTAACCTTCAGGAGTCAGGGTTAGATTGCCCTGATACCTATCTCAAAAGATGGTAAATGGAGGTTTAGAATTATCTCCAGAATGGAGCTTGATTATGAGGAGTCAGGGTTAGATTGCCCCAATACTTGTCCCAAAAAGATAGTTTTCGAGAACCATCTCCAGAACGGAGCTTGATCCTCAAGAATCTGAGTAAGATTTCTCAGATAGCTAAAAGATGACAAGATGTAAGGAACAAAGATGCCCTTATTGATTATGGAGTATCCAATTTTGACTATGAGGTACAAAAAAATGAACATGCCCCAAGTGATGAGATGGCCCTAGAAATGAGGACTTTTGAAAATCAGATCAGATTGATAAAAATAGATTCAATGATGTAATCATCTTTCCCCCTCAGGAGTGAAATAGAAATATGACACGTCATATTGATGATGGAGAGCAAAAAATCATAGATATATGTTGAGTCAGAGATCAAGAAGAACTCAGAATAGATTATGGAAGAATTCAGAATCAATTTTGAGTGATTTTGAGGTCTGGTTGACCAAGTTTGACTAGAGTTGATAGAAGTTGACTAGAGTTGAATTTTGAGGAAAAAAGTCAAAGATTTGAGAAAATGATGATATGATATGATTCTGACACGAAACCGACATCAGAAAGTTGACTGCACAAGCGTCTGATCGCGTCAGTCCCAAAAAATTTTAAAATGTGATTTTGAGCGATATAGAAGTGTCAGATTTTGATTTCGATCCCAAAAATGGGTTGAGCATATAGCTAAAGATAGAGAGCAAGGATCAAACACTTGGTCAGTCATGATGAAACCAAGACTCTAAAGAAGAACTCCCCTACGTATGAACCCAGGAGAATGTAAAGAAAAGAACACTGAATTGCTGCCACAATGCAAGTCTAGAATGAAAATGCAATCCTATGCTAGATGCAATATGGAAATGCAATTCTATGCTAGATGCAATATGAAAGTGAAATTCTAGGACATGGTTGTGAGACCCATCATAAAATTATCATCATTGAGCATTTTTTTGGAACATCAAAGTTGATACAACCCTTACTAGAGCCATAATGCAACCATAAGGATATGCATATGACTCTTCATCGGATGAAATGTAGGAAATGAACGTAAGCACTAGGGCACAAAAGCCAAGATGACCTGAACATTGCTTCCAGTTAATGTTGCAAGAGTACCAGTATCAAGGCATTCACAGCCAAGATAACCATGAGTGTGATCATGCGTAAACAAATAGATCAATAATAAATAGAGAAATAACAAGCAAGGAGATAATACCGACCTCACCATGGCGTGCAAATAAACAAGATCGAGGGATGTGAGGTTGTTCCACCTTAGTGCGGGAGCTCTTATCACATACACCCTATTTATTTTATATTGTCGGATCATCAAGACTACACCAACATGCAGTAGACAAAGAAAATATCAATGAAATCTATGAGAATAGATAGCATACAAAGAAATATTCAAGCATAGCTCAGCTAGTTTCAGATTTTTTGAATGTGTTCATGTTTAGAGATGTTGAAAAATACCATTGTGCTTGTGAGTGCATTATGTTTGATTGTTATTGATAGATGTTTACATTTGAGATATTTGATGTGTGTTGAAAAAACATAGATGTGTCCAAAGATAGTGTTAAAAAACACTGTTTATGGTGGTGTTGAAAAATACCAGTTTGTGTGAGTAGCGAGTTGTCCTTGAGAAGTGACAAGATTACTGACTCTAGATGTAAACCAAAGATATGATCAAATGGGGGAATCATGCCCCCAAGTAATGATGACAGACTTGACATATGTTGCGAGGAAAAATGAGATCAGGAGGGTTTCCCTGAGAGTATGACCAGTTTCAATCCATGTGAGTTGGTGTCTTGATGGGAACTGAAAGCAAATGCAAGCACTAAAGTGGATGTGGAAAGCCAAGTGGTGCTGCGATAGATATAGAATTGTGGAACAAGAGGCACCTGTTTACCAGGTTTTCACCTTCTTGGCAGAAATTATTTTTTTGCTACCATGACGCCTGTTTGCTAGGTTTTCATCAATGACACCTTTTTTCCTTTTCTCTTTTTTTTTGTATTTTTCAATTTTTTTATTTCTTTTTGTATTTTTAGAATATATGATTTTTTTTGGAGATACATCAAAGCATCTATCACTAGGTTTTCACTAAGATGATTATTTTTTCAAGACTTTTTCTAATTTTTAGATGTTTTGCAATTTTTATATTTTTGGAGATTACTCAATCTCAAGCAAGATCACAATGGTTTGCCCCAATGTCTAGCAAGGTGTAGGACATTGCAGATGGATTAGAAAGCTGATGTATGAGATGAATAGCCAATGATGGATGAAGAGGGTGAATGCGACCCTCA
>MU228015.1:1746325-1762177 GCA_018584345.1 Thuja plicata
TCTGCTAAAGCTCTCAGGAGGTAGCCACTCTAGAAGAATCACATGAATTTCTCTTACACCCAAGATCCATAAAGGCGAGGGGAGAGGATACATTCATGTAGTTCTTAGGATTACAATCTAAAAAACAATTCAATCATGCAAGACAATGATTCATTTTAAGCACCAACTAAAGTGTATTTTAACTACCAAAAATAGATATAAGAAGTTGTGAAAACATGCAAGTCTTCGACAAATGTCCTACAATAAACCCATTAGTAGTTTGTAATGCCTTTCTTCATTTCAATGTCCTGCAATAAACATGTTAGAAGTTTATGATGGCTCTTTCTTTATCTCAGCGTCCTGCAAACCACTGTTAGGTTGTAATAAATCAGATAATCAGAGAACAACAAAGCCCAAAACTCATCAGTATTAAAAAAATAATAAAATCATAAATCTGATTACATATTCAGAAAGTAGATAAAAAATCATGCACTTTCAAACAAAATTTCAGTCAAAAATGTTACCGTATGAGCCTGTACGAGGCTCTGGAAGTTGCAAAACGCAGGATTAGGTAGGTACAGTGATGAAAACCTACAATTTCTGATAAATCTATGACTAAAATCTAGAAAAAAAGAAAAACCCAAAAATATTCAAACAATTCTACCCAAAATAAAAAAAAAATTGCACTCAATTTGGACCTAAAATGAGCAAGATATGATCATTTAAAGTCAGACTGCAAATTCAAAAAGCTCAATGGTGAAGGAAATTTTTTTTTCAAACCCTACTGATGTCATCAACCTGCGAGTTTAAATTTGACGATTTTGTGGCTGTCATAGAAGGTCATGGGGAATGATGGTTTGATGGCCGTCAAATTTAACATAGTGAAAAAAATCTGATTTTTTTTTAACAGATTTTTTTCAAAAATTTGCCTCTGGCTACGTGCAGAAAAATCCGAAATCTGCCTCAATTTCCATGCAACAGGTTGTACGACCTCTTTGGGCAAAATATTTTTGCCGTAGATTCAACTTTTGACAAGTATAGGCATGTTTACAGTCTTTTTCAACCGAAACGATGTTTCAGACGCAATGGTGCAGTCAGATTTGGCTCAAAATGAGAGCTTCAAAAACACTAAGAGAATAATAAATAGAAGATAGAAGAAATTTTTGAACTTGCTCCACACTAAAACAATGATAAAATATGTTGTTTTACCTGTAAAATAAGAGTACAAACATGATCCAAGATTTTCAAAACTAATTCAAATGTGATGATAGAAATAGAATTTCTGCCCCACGGTGGGCGCCAGAAATGTATGTGGTAAATTTGGCCTTGTTAATTCACCATACACTTCAACATAGTCCTTCTTCATTAGATACACACAAGACTAAATATGAGATTATTCATCCTGTCTGCCTGCATGATTCAACCTGTTGCCTTCTATCGAGACATGGTTTTTGAAATTTCTCTCAGAACGAGAGTCTCACAACCATAGACCAATCTAGGAACGAAGGATTTTTCTCCATAAATGCAATACAATGCAAGATTATTCTAAGAAATGAGAGATTTAAGATGATCTAAGACATGATTTTCAATGCAATTATTCTAGAAATTGAAACTATTCTATTGCAAAATTGAGATTATTCTATATGAGATTATCAAAAAATGTGACAATAATTTAGTATTCTAACAATGCATAAAAATGAGTGGGTAATCAGGGAGCGGTTTGAATGAGAGATGAGAGTTCTTTTATAGACTCAGAGATGATTAGAATAGAAAGTTTCCTCTTTGAAATAAAATCAATAGAAAAGCCAGTTTAAATTAGAAAGCTTTATTTGAAAGAAAACAATAAATTATTTTCCCTTTGCTTTAACTGTTTTATTTCTTTGATTTAATTATGTTTTATTTTATTTTAATTGTTTTCTTTCTCTTTAAAGCACAATTAATTCAAATATTCTATTTCTAAACAGAAGAAAGATTTTTGAGAGAATATCCAATTAATTAAATAAATATGACCTCATAAATAGGTTTTTCTCAATTATCTGAATAATTAAATTCAATTATTGAAATGAGGATATTTATTTAATAATTAAATATTGTTTAATTCCTTTTCATGTGTCTTAGCTAAAGAGGGTGAATTTAATTTAATTAAAGTGCTATGACTTTATAATTAAATTAATTCAATCATAGGGTTTATTTAGCCAATAAATATTTAGGAATTAAACATGATGTATGATTAATGCAGATTTAGGATTTTTTACATTTGACACTTATGTCGAGTAGAGTCAGTTAAAACTCAAAATTGCCTAGTACAATAGGACTTTGATGATTCAGAAGAATGACAAATGCAACAAAATTGGTTAGGGTTGCAAGATGCCAATTTTGGGGTGTTACAAGAATCTCTGACATGGTTCACATTTCCTAACAAAGGCATGGGCATCTTTAAAAAAATAAGGCCAATAGTATACCGAACTTAAGATCTTGTGAGTTGTTTCTCTAGCTAAATAGTGTCCTCCACACATCCTAGAATGCATTTCTCTTAAGATGCTTTTATATTGTCCTTTGTCTAGACATAGCAATAGTATCCCATCCCTATTTTTCCAAAATAGGTCACCTTGCAATAGTACATATTTCTGAGCTTGCAATCTCAGACTTCTCCTTTGGTTATCATTCAAATTTTCTGGGCAGCTAGCATTCCTTAGAAAATATACAATGTTAGCATACTAGGGCTACATTTAAATACTTGTAACTACTTCTCCACAAGTATTAACATTGATTACATGGAGTAAATCCAAATTATCTTCTGTCATTAGCTTAGCTAGTCCCAATCCTCTTACTAGCTTAGTGATGTGTATCTCCAAGTCAAACTCTTGGATTTTGTTAATCAACTTGCACCTTTTCCCTGTCACTTCACTTTGGACCAAGATGTCTTTCACTGCAGCATAGGGAACATTGATTAACCTTAGAACATACCAAGTAAGGCCTAAATGATTTGACTTATTTCACTAAAGAATATGCTTTTTTCTCCATCAGTTGGTAATCTAGTTTAGATGATTGTAAAGAGCTACTGAAGAATGCTATAGGATGCTCAAATCCCTCGTCATATTTCTGCAATAGCATTGCTGCAATAGTATGGAAAGATGCAAAAGTAAATAGAGAAAATGGATTTGCATAGTTAGGAGAACTTAGAATAGGGGATTCTTGTCTGTCTTGTTCAATTTTTTCCAAGGCTTCTTGTGCCTCTTGGTCCCATTCAAACTTCACATCTTTTTTAAATAGTTTGACTAACTCAACAAAATTGGCAATAAATCTCCTAAAAAAATTGATTTGTCCCAAGAATGATTGAACACCTTTTAAATTTTTATGAGAAAGTACCTTCTGGATATATTCAACTCTCTCTAGATCTATTATTACTCCTTCCTTTGACACAATATGGCCAGAGAGTTTTCCTTCAGTGACAACAGATTGACACTTTCTTGGGTTCAGTGATATCCCATTTTCTAGTGCTTTGATTAAGACCTTCTCCAAATGGCCACAATGGTCTTCTGCTCTTTTTGAGAAGGCTGTCAGATCATCCTCGTAAACAACCATAAGGACATCTATAATCTCCTTAAAAGCTACATCCATTTCCCTCTGAAAAGTTGTACCAACACTTTTTAGACCAAAAGGCATGTAAGCATATACATAAGTCCCCCAAGGAGTAGTAAATGTTGTCTTGAATTGTTCAAAATCCTTGACCAACACCTGGTTATACCCAAATAACCCATCCATCATATATAATAGGTCACATCCAGTGACCTTATGTAGTATAGCATCCATATTGGGCAATCCATAATTGTCTTTCAGTGAGGCTACATTCAGGTTTCTAAATTCAACACATAACCTTTATGTCCCCATTTCTTACAGGGACCAAATTTGAAACCCATGATGAATGTCTAATAGTTTGAATGATGCCTGCATCCCTTAATTTCATCAACTCCATCTACATCTTAGTATCCAGTAGTGGGTTGATGAGCCTCTATTTTTGCCTAAATGGTTTCACATCTTATTTTAGTAGGATGTCATGTTGAAATAGGTCCTCTCTATAATCTTTAAGATCTTCATAGGACCAGGCAAAAACATGTTTATAGTTTTTTAGCAAATTTATCAAATTCAGTCTTACATTCCTATCCAACTTTTTTTCCATTGTAGACCAGTTAAGGAGATGTCTCTGAACCTAGGTTTATTTCCTCCAAATCTCCCACTTTGGCATTGGAATTCTCTTACATGTAGTTATAATTTATACTAAACATGCCTTCTAATTCAACTAACCCTTTGGGAATATGATTAGAATATAGCTAAACAATTTCTTTATCAAAAATGTACTCTTTACCATCTACCATTCCTATCAGAGAGTCACAATCAATTTTTTGGCTATCATATTGATCTAAAAACTAAATAAATCTGAGGATATCATCATCATCCTCAAATACTTTCCAATTATGGATATTGTCAGGTACTACTGGCCTATTCTTGACTTCCACCACAAATATGCCAGCAAGGGTAATGTCATCATTCTTCAGAGCAACATTGGAAAGAAATTATGCCATGATATTATTGGACCTTTCTACCCAAAGAATGTTAAAAGCATTAAAGAATTCTAATCTATCCCAGACTGCATATTTATACAATTTTAGTCAGTCATCTTTGGCAGCATATTTTGACCTAATCTGAGCTATGATTAGTTGGGATTCTCCATGAACTTGTAAAAACTTAATACCATTCTTGATGGCAGTATCCATTCCCAATATTAATGCTCCATACTCAGATGTGTTTTTGGTACAATGAAAGGCTAATATGAAAGAGTACTTAAAATTATTACTTGATAGGGAGATGAATAAAATACCTACTCCTAATCCTTCTTTAGAGAATCCTCCATCAATGTACATCTGCCATAATCCATTTTGTTGCAACAAAATTTCATCAACAATTGGATCAGTGTTCCTCAATTGTGGCTTGATCTCCTCAACAAAAAATTTTCCATGTCAATATCTACACAAAAATTTAGTTGATCAGGCATGACCATCTCCACCATGACAGATGAACAAGGCTCTATCTAAAACTTGACCTCAGTATCATTTACAGGAATTTTTGCATATGACAAATCTAGTTGCAGTCTTCCACCTACTGTTGTTGCCCATTGTCTTGATAGAAGCAAACCATAATGATTTTTTGTATCTACAACAACTATGTCCATTCTATAGGTAGCTTCATGGAATGCAAAATTTTTAACTTCAATGTCTTTTAATGTTCCTATCATAGGAACTTCTTTGTTATCCATTGCATAAAAACTTCCTTCAGAAGTGCTAACTCGAAGGCCTAATTCTTTCATGACATGATAGGGCATTAAAGTATCTGTAGCACTAGAATCTATCATGCAATTCTTTACTAGCAAATGATTTATCATCAAGATAACATAGAAAGGATCCATTGATAGTAGTTCTTGAGTAATCACATTTCCAATACAAATATTAGAGAGTTTTATGTTCTTTTCTAGGCCTTTTACTTTTTTTTCCTTTTCTTTGATAGATGAAACTTCTCTTTTATCATTATTCAAGGTCAAGGACACTTATTCTTGGTTTGACATAGGGGTATCTTCTATCCCTCTCAAAAGTGCAAGTGCAGCTTCCTCATGCTCTTTTATTTTCAACATCTCCATCAGTGGGACTGAAACTTTCATTTTAGTAAGAGAATATTTTATGTCAAACATAGGTAATTCAGAAGATACATCACCTATCCTTATACCTTTCTTGGCCTTATTATTAGCCACTTGTTCTTCTAATTTTGTTTCCTCTTTCTCCTTCTGATCGGAAGAAGATCCTATTTTCTTTGCAACTTTATTTTCTTTAGTATGCTTGTGATGAGATTTTGTAGCATTTTGTGGGGAATCCTCTTTAATAAAAACAAAAGAAACCTTACCTTGACCAGGTTCAATTGTTCTATTTCTCCAATTGTATGCACTCCTATCTTGGTTTATTTTTTCTATGGTCAGAGATCTTTTTTCTTCATCACTAGGTAATATGAAATGGGGGTGTTCTTTTTCATCACCCACTGTATTGATAGTTCTTTGAGATAGAATAATAGTCTTATCATTAGAATCAGATATCACTTGGGGCTAGTATTCTAAGTATTTTCTTCTTCTGCTACTAATATCTTCAATAGGTTCAACTTTTTTAGGAGACTAAGGATAAGGCTTCCTTACAATGAACATGTTCACAACAGGACTTTCTTGTTTAGGACCTAATTGTTCATTTCCCTCACCCATTTGATTAGCTAGGGCTTGGGCTACCACACATTGGTATGAAGAGTGAGGCATGTTGCAAGCAACACACCAAGGAGTGTTCTCTACATAGTTTGTGCTATTCCTTTTCAGGGGATCAACAATTTCTTTGGACTTTTGGTTTTCTTGGTTCTCAGGGATTGGCTTACCATCCTTCCAGTTTGTTCTATATGACATATCCCTAAGATTAGGCTATTTATCATACCTTTGATATTGGTACTTTTTTTCATGAAAACCTTTATCATTTTTATCCATCTTAACAGTAAGATCCTTTACTGCAGTCACTAATTTATCAAACCTATCATCCTCATTAGTAGGCTTGCTTGCTTGTCCTTTTTCCTTTGATAAATTTTCATCCCCTCTCTTCCCCATCCTACCGGAGGCTTTTCCTATTACTTTCAATGTCTATTTCTATTTTATAAGCCTCTCTCAAAGTACTTGGGTTCTTATCTTTGAGAAGATAAGACATCTTCCCATTAGCAACATTGAAATAAGTAGTTAGAAATACTTGTTCATATAACCTTAACACTTTAAAGAGCTTATTCATAGCCTTTTGGAACCTATTGTTAAAATATAACATGCTCTCATTAGGGAATTTCTTGATGTTGTTAAATTCATTCAACATATAACCAGAGTTAACATGTTCTCTATATTGTTCCCTAAAAGATTTAAAAAATTATTCCCAAGATGCTATGCTATCATTAGGCAAATTTATAAACCAATCCTTTGCATCTTCTATCAAATACTGAACAAAAAGCTTCATAATAACATCTTCATGTTCTATTTCAAAATCATTAATCATATATGTGAAAGATTTTAAATGTTCTTCATGGTTATGACATTGTTTCCTGTGAACTTAGGGATTCAATCTCTTACCTCACTAGGAATCATGTTGGGATGAATAGGGATGCCATCAAAGAAAAGAGGTCTATATCTATCTAGATGAATAGGTCTTCTTTGGAAGTTTCCCAAAGCATTGTTTCCACTTGGTCCTACTACACCTCCTTGATTTTGGGTATGCTGAGAACCTCCCTGCTTCAGAATAGAGCTTTGAGTATTTTGACTAGGACCAGTAGCTTGAGCACTTAGATTTGGACCATTAGATTGAACACTAGGACTAGTACCACCTTGATTTTGTTTTTTTGTACTAGTAGTAATAGACATAGAGTTTCTTTTAGTAGTATTAGTATTAGCATGCAGAAAGATATCCTTATTTTCATGTCACCAACAATAGCCTCTAGCTGCATCTTTCTAGTTTCTTGGCTAGAACTTCTTTGGCTTTTCTTGCTTTCTTAAGTTCTATGTCAACTTGAGACATTCTTGCATTGATAGCTTTACTTTTCTTTGGTTCATTTATATTAATGCCAACAACCTTTTTCTTACCTTTGTCAGAGACATCTTTATTGCTTGTTTTGAGCTTTGCAGTTTTCTCGATCTCATGTTGGTGCAATTGTCTCATGACAAGTCCTTCTCCTTCAAACTCATCTTTTCTAGAGTTTTTTTTTTATTAGCAGCTTGTTTCCTTAATGCTTCAAGGTCACCAAATAAATTTTTGTCTCGACCTTTAACCTCGTCATTTACGATCTTAGCCTTAAGCTCATTTCTTCTTGTTTCTACCAAGAGTTCTTCTCTCTTAGTTAACAAGTCATAGAGATCTTGTTCACTCTTTTTTCTTGCATATGCTATCTATAATTATTTCTCACGCTTCTTTCTTCTCAAAGACATGACCTCTTCTTTTAATTTATCAGAATCATAAGTTGTTGTTTCAGTAGCAGACGCCTCTCCTAGTTGTTCTAGTGTTTCTTCTATAGGGAAGAATCCCACATCTGTCATCTCTCCCTCTCCAAAAGGATCAAAATATATGTCAGCCCTATAAGGACCTACTAGCCTTGGTGGCTCTGCACTTTTAGATGAAGATGACCTTCTCTCAGGGACAT
This sequence comes from Thuja plicata, assembly GCA_018584345.1. Lineage (NCBI taxonomy): Eukaryota > Viridiplantae > Streptophyta > Pinopsida > Cupressales > Cupressaceae > Thuja > Thuja plicata. The sequence goes on from MU228015.1 coordinate 1,754,555, forward strand.
GGGTCTCCATTCTCCCTTTAGAAGTATTGGGAGAATTATGATTTGATCCACCTCTCTTGGACCACTATCTCCTTCTAGGCGTATGGAGATCTTCTCTTATATCTTTCTCAAGATTAGATCTAAAATAAACCTGGTGTTTCTTTTCTGACTCATTTTAAAATTAGACAAGAATTTTCAATGTTTCAATATGCAAATCACACTGGAATGCAAAGAGTTAGAGTTGCCACCCAAAACTAGTATGGAAAAAGTTTTAAGAATTGAACATGAAATGGACCAATCAAAGGATTAGTCCCTATGAACTTTGAAATCTAATTTCTTAAACCCACTTCTCTCCAATGAATTTAGTTAACTCATAACTGGATCAAAGTATTTAGAAAGATGTTGCACCAGAAAATATAGGACAAACTAAACTTGGTATACTCCAACCTTCCCCAGTAGAGTCACCATTTTGTTAGAGATTTTTCTTGTATAATCTTAATATAGAAATAATTCTTGACTCTTATATTCCCAATTCTTGATTCATACAAGTAAAAGTATAATTGATGAGGATTAATGCTCCTTCTTCTTTGAGCTTCACAGACTTAGGCAGTGTACCTTTTATAGTTTGCTGCCTCTCAACTACTTTAACAGTGGATCAAGGGTTACACTGATTTGCCTCTTGCCTTTTACTACAACAATTTATAGCACATCTTGAAAATTAAAAAAAACCAATCTTATGCAAAGCTTAACACACCAGACCATGAACTTGGCGAGAGAAAATAACAGTGAAACAAGGATTCTCATCCTTCTTCTTTTTAGAGTTCTTGAATCAGGAAGGCTAACCTAATTATTCTCTCTTCAAGGAATCAACAAATTGAATTTTATTATTCAATACAAATGATTACGCATATATGTTCTTAGTAACAGAAATGTAAGTGATTGTTTATATTTAAGATTGATGATGATAACTACATATCGAAACCTAGACTAGTGCCTAATCCTAGGAAATGAGTAAATTAATATATACATTCATAGAAATCAATTAATTGAAATACACATGAAGCCCAGAGAGAGTTCCTTACAAACTATCTTCTCATTCCCACACCCATGTATCAAATTATCACACTAATATCTAGCCCTCTAGAACTACTCATAAGATTTACTCCCTCCTTGAAAGAAACTTACAAATAATCGCACAGTTACCTTTAACCAGTACATTTAAAATTCCTTACAGATTAAACATACAAGAGAATAAAGAAAAATAAAAGAAGACATCATAGATGTGAAACATGAAACTCCACCATATTTTATTAATATACTTCTACTTCAATACATTGAGAGAGACCAAAGCTTGAAAACTAGACAAAAATAAGAAGTCTTCCTCACAGTTGTGAATTCACCATCCTTAACAATATCTTACAACTTGCTATATAGAGAGAGAACTAGCCATCTTGGAATCCTTAGATAGAAAGGATGCAATAAGCTTCAGATGGCTAGGCTAAACCTAAAAAGTACTAAAAGACAAAATTACAGTTACAATCTTTAGCCGGTGAAGAAGAAACACTTGAGTGGTTGATTTGCAATGATTCCAAATCTTTAGTAGTTGGCACCTTTGTCCACATATATTTTGGGTAAACTCTTGAAGTTGTTGTGAGACCTAGTGACCTCCAATACAAGATAACTTACACTAGTATTTCTGATAACTACCCTCCATGTGCTTATTGATCAGGTGCCAGGTGTCAATCTATTCCTCATCCATCACATCGAGATCAATAGTTGTTAGTTTCTTTTTCTTGGGCTTGGTAATGTTTCCCCACTATATAGCTTCTTCCTCTAAAGGACAATTAAAACTTTGAATGCTTTGTAACTGTACCTTTTTCCTTTTCCACCTGGCATTAGTTATGGCTTTGACATCTGTAACAAACCTTACAAAATCTGTCTCTGCTTTAAAAGCTTCATCCAAAGTTCTGTTAAATCTTTCCATGTCTAGGACAATGTCATCTATGATGAATGCCTCTTTAATAGGAAGTAGAGTGCAAGACTCATTTCTCCATTCTTTCATTGATTTTATCTTATCATCTTCTCCCTTAATTGGATTAATAAATCTGTTGAAATATGGGCCAAACATATTAATCCTTTCTTGTATCTGATTAGCTTTCACTTTAAAGAAAGATAATGTTGTTCCAATTCATTCAATTACCTCTCCCACTTGACAAAAAATCTCTAGGAGATTTTTCCTATGTGGTTTCAAGGCTTCTAACCTCTCAAATAGTGATCCCTTGCTTGACCAAGTGCCAAAATAAGGATCTAGAGTTGTAATATGGCTTTTGACTTCTGTCTCTCTAGGACAGGTAACTTAATATAAGACTTTTGCACCAATTCAACTTTACCTTTTAGGATATCTATCCCGTGCTACAAGGTTTTCCATAGGGATTCTACAGCCACTTTATTATGATCTTCATCAACTTGCTTTGTTCCAAATGGAAAATCTTCTGTGGTGCCTTTTTGAACATCCACAACTTCTTTTGATGGAGTGGGGATAGCTTTGGGGGCCTCTTGTAGCTTCTTTTTAAACTCATCCACTTGCTCTTTTAGTGACTTGATTTGAATCAAGAACTTTTCCCTGTCCTTTACCACAACAATTGACTCATCAAAGAGACTCTTGTATCTATTTTACAACTACTCTATTTTTTCCTCATTGAGGTGTGCAAAGTGCATAATATCTTGGAAGGCCTTTAAATCTGAAGTATTGTGGATAGACCATATAATCTTATCTCCATCCACCTTTTCTTCAACACTAACCAGGGATGGCTTCTGTGTTCTTGGAGCTAAAGACCACATTGCTAAAGTCTAAGATCTAGGGTCATATCCACAACCCTTTATCATTTCGCCCACTTGGGTCTCTGAAGAGAATTTAACATTTGGTTGTTTCCTGATTTGGTCAATTATAAATGCAAAATCCAAATCCCACCTAGGCACAAGTAATATTCCACTAGATTTTACTATTTATCTACCTTCCTCAGGTATCATGGTTTCTATCTCAAGATCATAGGGTTGTAGGGCTTGCAAAGCTTCACCTTGTGTAGAACCACCCTCTGTTAATTGTAATTGATCCCCAACTTCTTGTTGCTTCCTTTAAATCAAGAATTTCTTGAATTCTTCTATCTTAATGAAGGCATCATCACTGAGGAACTCTTCTTGATGGAGCTCTCACTCATCTTGACATAGCTGAAAGGGATAATTCAATTTCTTCTTGTATATCCTTTTCTAATTTATTCCCTTGCCTGATTTTCTTCCTGAGATGGTGGTGGTATTGCCTATCACCAGTGATCAGGGAACTCACTTTATATTTCTTCTTCTCTTATGTCTTTTTTTGAGAAGGCTCCCCTGATTCTACTCTTTGTTTCTTCTTTGGGGGCTCATTAGTTACCTCAGCCTTAGGTATTTGTGTAAGATCCACTTCCATGCTTTTCTCTATTACAAGTGGCTAATCCATGGGAGGAGGACTATGTACTAAGTAACCTCCCTCACTATCCTCTTCATATTTAGAGGAAGAGTTTTTTTCAGGGCTTCTTTCCTTATCCTTAATCAGTCCCTCCAGCTTATTGTACAATGTGTTATAAGACTCAATCATTTTGGTGAGTCTTTGCAAATAGGGAACTCCTGGGAAAAAACATCCAAAGGGGATCCCTTTTTAAATCATTTATTTCTCCAAGCCTGCCAAGTCTTGGTACTGTTAAGTTCTTCTTGCTACTTCCCCATCTTCCAAGGTATTTCTCATAAGGTCATATTCAATACACTGCTCATGGTTCTTGATAGCAGTTATGGTTGGGGTCAACAACTTTTTTGCACTCTTAATAAAACCTTCTGGGTCTACATACCTGTACAAGGCCATGCTCATTCTATACTGACCCAACCACTTATTCACTACATCCATGGATCTTTTCCCAATTTTGAATTTAATCACTTTGAATTTTCTGGGAGTGAATGTGCCCTTTCTATGGGGATTTTTCTGCCATATGAACTCCATTATAGCTACTCTTGGAGGCACATATTTTGGAAGTATGTGTGGGGGTTGGGAATATCCATAAACCCTAATCAAAGTAAAGGTTTTCTCACAGTAGAAATCTCCCCAATTGTGATCTCCTACCCATTTGTTCACATACTAGCAAGGTCTGAGAAGTCAAATCACCTTGATTGACAACCTTGTTACATTTAGACCTAGCAAATTTAAAACTGGATGCACAATCTAGTTCTGAAAACCACAATACTAATTTTCATTTAAAGTATAGTTCCAAACCCTAATCTAGAGTTGTATTGGGTTTGTTGGCCATGGAACTGCATCCTTGGTCTCAGATTTTGTATGTCCATGATGTCGATGTTGAAGTACACAATTAAATGCATTAAAATAGAATAATGCAAGAAATTAGGGTTGGCTTTCTTATGGATATCTATGAGGCCTTAATGTATCTTGTTAATGACATAATGAATGTACTCAAAGTCTATATTTGCATGTGAGTTCTGAATGTCCAAGATGATCATCAGAAGATCTGTAGGCAACCTCTCACTGCCCCCATCCATTCCTAGCACCCTACACAACCCATAAGAAATATACTTCACGTAGAAGCTCAAATCCTTGTAAAAATATGGTGCACCAGAATTTGGTGGGGGGATATTTAATTTCTATTTGATCTGGGCACATGAGCATGGATCAACCTGTTAACAATGGTGGCCTCTCTAATATACTTATTCTGTAACTTGGCTAAATAAATCTCTGTGGTATAGGGATGGTATATTCCAAAGGCTTTCATGAAGATAGACCTATCCAAGGTCACTAAAGCTGTCTTGTCACTTTTCTTGATAATTCTAGAAATAGAATCATACTTTCTGGCCAACTCAATCAATAGGTCTACGTCTACAAAGACATCTGGGACAGTAAGGTTAGCTAGACCTAATGTCCAATGGTTTGATATGGGAATTTTTTTTATCTCTATTACTATAAAATTAATTGAATAAAGGGTAACCAGAATTCCCAAGAGTATTTGTAACTCTACAACTTGAAATATCATCAGAGAAAAATACATCGTTTACCCTTTTGTTTTGGTTGGTCCCAGATAGAAGAGCCACAAATTCATCAGATTAATTCCTCTTCACTTTATGCTCATCCTCTGCATATTTACTTGCCCCACTGGTTGAAGCCCCACTTGGTCCATCTTGACTCATCTTTCTTGATCTATATTGAACAATTCTTCACTTAAATACATGATTTTCCTTACAATTCACTCTGAAACCTAAGCAATTCTTCACTCTGAAAACTTTGAAAATCGTGCAATTTCTCAGCTCTCTACTTTGAAAACTTGTAATCAGAAATCTACAAAGGTTGCGTCTATTTATCACTAAAAATTCAATGCACCAATCTAGTTGAGGGCCTAGAGACTGTTATTCAATCACTTCTGTCATAACTGTATGCAGCCTAAAATGGTCCCTAGACTGTGGGCCCCATTTATCATTTTATCAATTTATCAATTTCTTGAATCAATGCTTTGGAACATTTTCAATTCAAATCAATTTCCTTGATCAAATTGTAATTAATTCAATTACTTCAATATTTCCTAAGGTTTGATCATTTCATCAATAATCTTATTTAATTAAAAGAAAATATCACTTAAATAACATAATATTGTTTAATTAAAGGAAAATTCATTTTAATTAAATGATTTTATCTTATTTAATTAAAGGAAAATCCCTTTTAATTAAATGATTTGATCTTATTAATATCCCTTTTAAATAAATAAAATAATCTTATTTAATTTAAAGAAAATCTTTCTTTTAATTAAATGATTTTATCTTGTTTTAAAATCCATCTTTTAATTAAATAATATTATCTTATTTAATTAGGATACCTTTTAAATAAATAAAATAATCTTATTTAATTAAAAAAAATCTTTCTTTTAATTAAATGATTTTATCTTGTTTTAAAATCTATATTTTAATTAAATAATATTATCTTATTTAATTAAGATACCTTTTAAATAAATAAAATAATCTTATTTAATTAAAAATCTTTCTTTTAATTAAATGATTTTATCTTGTTTTAATATCCTTCTTTTAATTAAATAATATTATCTTATTTAATTAAAAATCCATCTTTTAATTAAATAAATAAAATCCCCACTTAAAGCTCCTTTTTTTTATGAAAAAAGGAAATAAATCAAATAAAATTAAATAAAAATTCTTTTTTTTTCCACACTTTCCTAAGTGGTAGGATTTTTTTGCCTCTTAATCACAGCCTTTGATTTTTCCTCTTGAAGATTTAAAGCACATGGATCAACCAAGATTTAATCTCCACCATTGCTTTAAAAGCCTCTTAATCTTCACCGTCCATTATTCTATATATGGAAGCCTCTCCTTCTCATTTGAGGATCCCAGGTTTTTATTATTATGCTGTGGGTTTGGAGAGCAACTTTGAAAGAGAATTTGAGCACTTGAGCTTGGATATTGCAACTTATATCTTCTTGTCTTCTTCTCTCATGCATTCATGACAATCCATTTAGATTACTTTGCATTTGTCTTTTAGATTAAATTCATATTTCCTTTCATAGATTAATCTTGCATTTTTATTTCCTTTCATAGAATAAATCATGCATTGTTATCATTTAGATTAATTTCCTTTTATGCATTGTTATCATATAGAATAGTTTTCATTTTCATGCATTAAATCTCTCATTTCATGTTGTACTTGCATGGGTAAAACTAGGTCAATTTGAGGGCCTCCATTACAAAACCTTTGCACTCCATGACTAGAGAGCTACGAGTCGATATTTGAGGCCTCATTCTTGAGAAACCTTGAATGGAATGATTTATAGAAGTGTGACACATTTTCATCACACATTTTTGGCGCCCACCGTGGGGCACAAGATTCATTTTCTGTCACTATAGTTATTTTATATCTTTGATTTCTAACCACTAATGTTTACTATTTTTGGTGGTTTATGATTTGTTGTTGTTGATTTGGACTTGCATGGATAAACAACAAAACAATTCGCGTTACATTGGATTTGAGGTATTTTTTTGATCTCTATAACATTTGGATTTTGAAAATAAAATGAACATCTCATGTGTTTAGCTTGAGTGTTTTCTTGCTTTCATAGATCACATTTCCAATTGGTGCTCTGAAAATGGACCTAGATTTGCTTTTTTGCATATATGTTTCACATAGTAATTAGGCCCTATGAACACTATTTGTGGCGATCTTGAGAGAGTGGGATTCATTCGCTTGTCTTACATGCGAAGCTCTTCTTGATGATAGATCCCCTTGTAGGTAGGGAAGGATTTTTTTTTATCTCATTGGTCAACTTGGTTTGGGCTTCAAATTTTGGTGATACTTTCTCTCTTTGGGGAGATTGGTGTCATTTGTTGTTGTGTGACCTTGAATGAGGTGATTTCAAATTAGTGGGTCAATTAATCTTGTTTGCTATGTTTTGGTGAGGTGAAGAGGCTAGAGGATTATGCTCTTCTCCCTTTTGGGAGAATCAAAAACTTGGAACCCTTGAATCCAAACCAAGTCCCCATGTGGTCCATATTGTGAGTCTTCCTTGTTAGAGAGGGTTAACCATAGTGGACACTCCCTTTATTGGGTAAACC
>MU228015.1:1769010-1787175 GCA_018584345.1 Thuja plicata
TTGGAAGAGAATTTGAGCACTTGAGCTTGGATATTGCAACTTCTATCTTCTTGTCTTCTTCTCTCATGCATTCATGACAATCCATTTAGATTACTTTGCATTTGCCTTTTAGATTAAATTCATATTTTCTTTCATAGATTAATCTTGCATTTGTATTTCTTTTCATAGAATAAATCATGCATTGTTATCATTTAGATTAATTTATTTTTATGCATTGTTATCATATAGAATAGTTGTCATTTTCGTGCATTGAATCTCTCATTTCATGGTGTACTTGCATGGGCACAACTAGGTCAATCTGAGGGCCTCCATTACAAAACCTTTGCACTCCATGACTAGAGAGCTATGAGTCGATATTTGAGGCCTCAATCTTCAGCAACCTTGAATGGAATGATTCATAGAAGTGTGACACATTTTCATCACACAATAACTTTGCGTGCCTCGACATCAATTATTTCCTATCCATGGTGCCTAAAGTTGATAGATAATCAAATTTGAATAGCCTATTTGGAAGAGTCATGAGTGTTTTTTTTCAGTTTTAAATCCTTATTTTATCCAAAAAGGCTTGACATGCTATCTGATTGGCTAGTTTTTCTTTCTTTTCATAGCTCAGCGGATTACTTGTACCGTGTTAAATTTTTTTCTTTAATAGGCCCTGGCTTTTCATAATATTGCCTTAATATGGCGCGAGAACAAACCCTTAAGGTTTTACCATATTTAGACCACAGTTTATTTGGCAATTGCGTGACTGTGTTATCTCTAAGTCGCTGAACATTTCTCTTAACCCAAGTTTCATTTGGAGACTTAGCTCTAACCGTTCATCTGACATGAGATCTATGATACTCTCTAAGTTGTTTAGCTTTCTTCTTAACCTCAGGCTCATTCAGAGATCATGCAAAAAGGAAAAAGAATAACCATGTCTTAACTTTGAGTCTATCTAGAGATTCAACAACTAAGTCTCTAAATCGCTAATAATTTCAACTAACCATGGATTTATTTAGAGATTACACTCACACTACTATATTTGAGTTACAACAACAGTTATGATCTTTATTTTCAACTCAACTTTTATCCTTAACTCAACCTTAAGTCATTCAGAGATCACACGACTATGTTATCTCCAAGTCACTGAATATTTTACTTTACCCCGAGTTTATTCGGAGATCACATGCAGACCAAATGATTAGATCTTGATCTACACCTTTTGCTGAGTCTCTGAATAATTTTTTCTTGCTCATTCTGTCTGGAGATTATGTGACTACCCTTGATCTTATTTTTAATCTACGTCATGTGCTAAATCTCACCATCTCTAGCCTTAACTTCAATTTGTTCTGAGATTATATGACTAAAGTTATCTCACAATCTGGTAATGCTTGGACTGACTCTGGTTAAATTTGGAGATTTAATGACTAAATAAGTCTCTGAATCCCTGAAAGATTTTCTCAACCTTGGGTTTATTCTGAGATTTATGAACACCACAGATCTCTCAACCACTTGCACATGTGTCTACATATTAGCCATTATCTCTTGATCATTGAATAACTTATAACCTTTTGACTTCTTCTAGTGATTCTATGCCAAACACACATCTTTGTCTTCATCAATGGTTCAGATTCACCCATGGAAAACTTGACTTTTCTTTTATTTAACTATGGCTAACCATAGTTCATATGGAGATTCAATGACTGAATGAATCTCTAAGTCGTTGAATAATTCTTGTAACCCAGGTTCTATTTGGAGATTTAACACCAACCCTCAAATCATTTCTTAGACAATAGTCATCTCTAAGTCTCACAATCTTTATGTACTTGATCAATTCTTCTTGAGATTACACGACCACCCTTGATTCTTCTTTGATCCAACAGCCTGCGCTAAATCTTGAGACTATATGCTTAACCCTGTTTTCATTTTGAGATCACGCGACTAAGCTATCTATGAATCTCAGAATAAATTTTACTTGAATTAGCCTCAACCATGGGTTTATCTAGAGATTACGTGACAAGCCTTATCTCCAAGTCTCTGAAAGATTTACTAACTCTTGATTTATTTGGGAGATCAAGTACAAACCATATGATCAAGTCAAAGACATAACAATATCTACAGCTATCACTTAATTGCTGAAAGAAACCTTGACCTTGGCATTTATTTGGAGATCATGCGCCAGCCTCTCATCTTGGGAAAGATCAATGATCCTTGCTGAATCTCTGAATCTTCCACTTAACTCTGATTGTTCTTAGAGATCATGTGACAAAGAAAAAATAAACTTTGTTTTGACCTTGGGGTATATTACAAGATTATGTGATTGAGAAACCTCCAAGTCGCTGAACAATTATTGTAACTTGAGTTAAGTCATGAGACCTAGCACTAGCCACACAATCAAAATTGCATCCACGGTTGTCGCCGAGTCTTTGAATCCTTAAGCCCACTTCATATTTATCTAGAGATCATGGGCCAACCGCATGATCAGATTAAGATCAACCATTTGCGCTTAATCTCTAAATGACTTAGAGAATACAAGCTTGTGCCAAGTGGCTAGATCAAATGGAATATTTGGTTCTGATTGCGAGATCAGGAGATAAAGGCAAAAGCTTAAAAGCATATGGTTAATAAGACTTAAGTTACTTGACAAAAAGTAACTTCAAATTAGAACCAAGTTATGAACATCTAGGGATTTTGCACGACAATGACATAAATGACCTAGGGCTTAGGGTTTTCAACTATTTTAATTGCTTAGCTCAGATCTTAGACACTTGCAGAGAAATTTTATAGGACAACTAAACAAACCTTTGACATTTTAGGCATAAATGATACTGGGAACCAAATTTTTTTAGCAAGACTCAGAAAAAATAGAAATATACCCAACACCCACTTCGATTGATCACGCAATATAGCTATTAGATTGTTTGATACTCTCTGATATCTATTCTCCTTAGGTCACTGCTCTTCAAATAGTGAAGAAATAGGTATCTCATATGTCCTTTTATTCATCGATAAGTGTAAAATTTACATTACCCAATATACTTAACATCGTACATTGTCTATTCAATTATAAATCCCGTGATCATAGAATATGCACCATTCGATTTTGCACTCATAGATATAAGTTAAATGATGTCTACACATATCAAAACTAAGCTTGTTGGAGCTTACTCCTTAGAATTAAGGGCTAGATATAATATGTTGTGCTCATCCAATGCTCCCCCTAAGGCCATGCTCATCCATTTAGGTCGATTCTACTTTGTTAGCATCAGGAAAAGATCCAGTAGCATCTACTGTCTCTCCCTGAACCAATACATCATTACACTCTTTGACTCTCCATACCTTATCATTGCTATTATCTTCTACTTTCTTGAAACAATTGTCAAAATCATTCTTGTATTCTGCAAGACTCTTACCAGTATCACTGTCATTATTCTTTGTATCCATAAGAGGTGGTACTCTTCTGTTATTTACTCCATTATACCTGCAAAAATTTTCTATATGACCTGGATTGTTACATTTGTAGCATATAGGAGTTTTTTTTTTTTCTAATTAACTTGTCACTTACAATTTCTTGCAATGTGTCCAAGGTTATTATATTTGTAACATGTGATCTTAGCTACTGATTGTTCTCTGGTGTAATCTTGTTTGTATCTAGATTGATCAGATTTCCTACATTCTGCTTTCTTTTTCCCATATGCATTGTAATTAAAACAATAACCAAAACAAGTTCTAAAAGGGGTATTACCTCTGCAATCTCTCTTCATGTGTCCAAACTTGTTACATCCAAAACATCTACCTCTGAAAGGTCTGATTTGTTCTTTAGGTTATTCAAGAATAGTTTTTTCTCCATTATTATTTGCATCATATTTTTATTCTTAATTCTTAGAATATTCAACTTCATTGAAGCCAATACCAATCATACCACCTTTAGGTTTCTGTCTGTCTGTCTGTTCATTAGCCAAATCACTACCCATGTGAAGTTTCTCAATGTGTTTTTTGTCTCAACAAGTTCACCTTTTATGATATTATTATATTTCTCCAATTCTAGATACTTTTTCTTCTAATGATCAAGGTCAATCTTAATTTTTCCCATCATAATATTAGCATCTTTCAAAGCTTCTTCAGTCTTGTTTTCAGCATTCTTTTCTTGTTGAATCTCTTTAGCCATTCTCTCATTCTCAAGCTTCAAAGTATCATTCTCTTGTTCAAGTTGCTTTATCTGATTTGAATTATCATTGTCTGAATCTTCTTTTATCTGAACCATAAGATCTTGTCTCTAATTTCAGGAAAGTTCAAGCCAATCCTTTAGTTTCTTGATGAATCCCTTAGCTTTTCTTAAATTGAATCTCAAGTCACCATTTTCTACTTTTTCTTTATCAAGGTCTTCAAGTGCTACTTCAAAATTCTCTTGCAAATTTTTTGAATCCATTTTGATCTCCCTTAAGTTGTTAGACTTTCTCTCCAAGGGCCAATAGCTCTGATACCAATTATTAGGATTGAGTAATACTAAGAGGGGGGTGAATTAGTCTTACATCAGTTTAAATTAAACTTAAACCAATTCCAAATAAACCATATGCTTATAGAAATGAAAAGAACATAAGAAAATAACACAAAACTCATAACACCATTATTTTTTGTTGAGGAAACCCTAGCCAAAGGAAAACCCCAGTGGTGATGGTACCCACAAGCATGCACTAATGTATAATACCCCTTTTAGAAGACCTATCCCTATTAGGAGCTGAATATTACATATTACATTTCCTTGTTAAAGGAGTAACAACCCTGTTAAAGGTATAAAACACCCTGTTAGGGGCCAAGTGAGCTTACAACTCTTACAAAAAAACTTATGTTACAAAGTGTTCTCAGTAATGAACAAAACAAGCATCCTCAATGCTTAGATAGTTCCAATCATATCTCTTCAATGATCTCTGTCAACCTTTGCTCTCACATTTGTCATTCACATACATTCATATCCTTCCTTATCTCATCATGTCATATCTTCTCTATACAATATAAGAATGAAATTGCATATTTTAATCTAAGAAGGTTGTAAGAAATAGTAGAATTAAGCTATTTGATACATAAGAAAACTAAATTAAGATGCAAAATGTCATTAATCTAAATGAAATTAAGCGAAATATGCAATAAATTATTGAAAACATGAGAAAATTGAGACAAGAATTTTCTATAGTTTTGATACTCTAAAATTTCCCTTCCCAAATGAAGGAAAGAAGGTCAATACTATAGAACCTGGAAAGAGGGTGAAGAGTTTCTTGGAAAGAAACAGATGACTCTTCATCTCCATGGAGGAAGGTGAGACAAAATGAGAAATTATTTAATTAAAGAAATGAATTATTGCCACATGGGTGGCTTTTCACACGGAATTATGGAATTCTTTTGAGGATAATTCATTCAAATAACTAAATAACTATTTAATTCCTTTTGATGTGTATTAGCTAAAGGGGGTGGAATTAATTTAATTTAAAATCACCTAGGACTTTAGAATTAAATTAATTAATCATAGGGATTTTTAGCTAATAAATATTGAAAGATTAGGAATTACATATAGTGTAAGATTTATGCAAATTTAGGTTTTTTGCATTTGAGACTAAGTCAATTAAAGACAATTAGGAAGAAGAATTTGCCTAGTACAATAGGACTTTGATGATGATAAAATGCATCAAAATTTATTAGAATTATAAGGTACCAATTTTGGGGTGTTACAGAATGAAGTTTTGTTTTGGAGATACAGTTTTCAAAATGACTAAGTACAGAAGCAGAAATACAGAGTATAATAGTATTATTTTGGATAGCAAAGATTGAATACAACATTTTATGACTCATAAGCTTAGAGGAATATACTATGGAGTATGTATGACCTCCACCTAAGATGAATTTGGTTTTGGTGATGATTATAGTGAGTTAGAGAGATTTGAAGACATGCACAGACAATAGAACAACAGAATAGAGCAGTTGAACAAGTAGCGATGAATCAAGGAGTATGTCATGGACTCCTGGAAAGCTAAGTTGGATTATGATTTTGGATAACCTATATTTTGGTTATGTAAGAGCATCAACTTTATATTTAATCTTTACATTATTAATTCTATTTTGTATTGAGAGTCGACTATGTGATAATAATTAAGATCCAAGATCTGATTGATAATGGTGATATTGTTGTAGATAATCATAATAAGAATTCAGATCACCAAGCATTTAAAAATCCCTTTCCTCATCACAAGAAAGGTGAGTCTTCCAACACCAAGAACAATAATTCCAAGGTTAACTACACGCATACCTCTAATGACAATGTCATCAACATGATCAAACCTGTCGAAGTTGAGTATTGTGATGTGATTAATATCAAGGGGAGTAGGGATGATCCTAATCCTAAGACCCTATTTGTCTTGAGAGGCCCTAGGTCTCGCTCATTTGAATCTAAATCATCTTAGGATTGTGCAAATGTTGTTACTAGATCCTGCGCTAAGATCACTCTCAAGGGTCTTGACCCTCCTGCTACTATGTCCGCACCGAAACAACCTGTAGATAAAGATATTGTTGGTCCTACCAAAAAGACCACAAAAATGGTCCCCATGCCTCCTACTACTAATTATAACATTCTCAACTAGCTGCAAAGAACCAATTCTCAAATAACCATCTTTGACCTGTTGAAGATCTCGCCTGCTCACAGATAGATTCTAGATAAAGCCCTCACAAAGGCTAATGTCCCCAAAGACATTAATCTTGATCAGTTTCAATCTATGGTGGGTCATTTGACTTTACCACACTATCTTTCTTTCTTAGAAGATGATGACCATTTGATAAGCCACCCGCATAATGCTCCTTTGCATATAAAGGTCATGATTGGCAAAAAAATCGTCCGCCGCGTCCTTATTGATAATGGTACTGGCTTCAACATTTGCTCTGCTCACTTTCCCGCTCGGCTAGGATATGATGAAGATCTCATATATTCCTGCAAGAGAATTACTATCAAATCCTATGATGAAGAAGAAAGAAAGTCTAAAGGTTTAGTTGTGCTACCTATTTGGGTTGGATCGGTTGAAAGAGATATCACATGTCAAGTGTTGGACCTTCCTCTTTCTTATAACATCCTGTTGGGAAGGCCATGGATCAATTAAATGCAAGAAGTTCCCTCTACATATCATCAATGCATCAAGTTTCCTTTCCATGGTGTAGAAGTGAGAGTTCCTACTAATATGGGCTCTTCTTGTAATACGCTCACACAGTCAGCTGATAGTCTTGTTCCTACTAATAGAGACTATACAAAATTCTATGATGCCAAGCTTAGAGACACAGAATAGAATTTCAAAATCAAATACATAGGCATGGGGGGTATCAAATAGAACCTTTGTTATCATTAGTGGCTCTACCTCCGTCTCCTCATTCTTACGGGAGACCTTCTAAGAATAATAAAACTTCTACTACTCCTCCTAAAATAGTTTATGATGGTGTCTTTGTACGGGCTTCAACACCATTAGAAGATGAATATGAGGAAAGAGCTATTAAAGCTTGGCTTTACAAAGGAAAGAACATATTTGAATAGACCACCCCAGCTCATGAACTAGATCCTAATAGTGAAGGTCTTAAAATCATGAAACGCTTTGGATACAAAGGGAGTGGTCCGATAGGGATGAATGGTAATGGGCTAGTTGAACCTATTAAAGCTACGAGTTAAAAGATGAAAGAAAAAACTGGTTTAGGCTTCAAGAAGATCCCATTCCATCTAGGGATTAACAAATTTGTATTTGAATCTGAACGTGGCGCAGAACCAGAATTTGAAGGCACAACTATAGTTGACATCGTAGAGGATAGTTCTGACAAGGATTGCTTTCCTTATCCTATTTCTCCAGATCTGGTAGCATTATTTGCTGAGCCAGATGAATTTATACCACATGTCAGTACACTCATGACTAACAGTGCCTTTGATAAAACTACTCCATTTTCTCCATTAACCTACGAGTGATGGAAAGGAATACACACTGCCAATTCAGGTCATCAAGGTGAGTTATACATACCATCACAGTTTCAGGAGCAGTTTGTAGAAGAATAGGCTGGTGTCATAGGACTCCCAAACCATCATGGTGCAACCATCCCAGTTAGAGTTTAGAAATAGATTCCCATGAATATGAGTTTGATAGTTTTTCAGAAGGATCCTATGAAAATCTTCTCGATATAGGTGATGGGTCTAGTGTAAGGTCTAATGAGTCTGATTCCATAGATGTTAATGTGTCTTCTACTATGGTCGCTAGGAGTCAAAGGGATTCAAATACACCTTTGGATGATATTTATCTAGGTCTCAGCTTACTAGTCCACACTTTCAATGATTATACCATGAATGCACTTGAACTCGTCACGTATCTCTCACTCCAACTTCCCAAGCTAATAGATTGGAATTCCCCTTCCTCATCCAATGAAGTCCTCACATTCCAGAATGACTATGCTCTAGCCTTTTATCTCCATGTTGTTGAACCTATAATATCCTCCACTAGTGAAGGCAGTGTCAGCATGACCAAAAGTGATATCAAGTATCTTAGTCATAAAATAAAAAAGAAAAAGAATAGGTGCTCTGACGATGAAAACCACATTGTGGCAGTGTAAGAGCCAAAAAAGTAAAAAGAAAAGACGTATCTGAAGGTGAAAACCTATCCAAGGCACATGAGGATGAGATAATTGATACACTTTTAAGTCATTTCTAGGAATGATCATCTGTGTTAATTGAGCCAACTTAGCCAATAAATTTGGGTACAGAAGAACATCCACACATTATTCATGTGGATAAATCATTGTCTACAGAAGAACTCAAAGAATTCATAGATTTCTTCAAAGAGAAAAAGATAAACTTTGCATGGAAATAATCTGACATGCCTTTGTAGATCCTGATCTTATTATGCATCACTTGTCAATAGCTCCTAGAGTAAAACCAGTCAAGAAAAAACTCAGAAAAATGCATCCACATGTGGCTTTACTTGTCAAGGTAGAATTGGAGAAACTTCTAAAAGTTGGGTTCATTAGAGAAATTGACTATGTAGAATGGATCTGCAACAAAGTTCCCATGTTGAAGCATGAAAAATCTATCAGAGTCTACACAGACTTTAGGGACTTAAACAAGGCATGTCCAAAAGATGATATCCCACTACCCAACATTGACATGATTGTGGATATGACAACCGGGTATGAAATGTACTCCCTAATGGATGGTTTATTTGGCTACAACCAAATAAAAATTGTGCCAGAGGACCAAGAAAAGACTTCTTTCACTTGTGCATGGGGCACTTTATACTGGAATGTTATGCCTTTTGGTCTTAAAAATGCTAGAGCTACTTATCAAAGAGCAGTCACTACTATATTTCTTGATATGATGGACAAAACAATGGAGGATTATGTTGATGACACTCTTGCTAAAATCATGGACAAGAAGGCACATCTCACTAATCTAGGTGCTATACTGGATCATATGGAAAAGTTTAGACTACGTCTTAATCATAAGAAATGTGCATTTGGAGTAACTTTGGGAAAATTGCTTGGTTATATCATCTCCGTGAAAGGAATCGAGGTGGATCCTGAAAAGGTGCAAGCTATCATGGAAATGCCTCCACCTTGCAATATTAGACAAATTAGAGGTCTTCAAGGTTGGCTTTAGTCTATCTGATGCTTCATCTCACAGCTAGCAGATAAGTCACAACCATTTACTAAAACTCTACATAAAGGTGTGACCTATGAATGGAATAAAGAATGTGAACAAGGTTTTCAACAAATCAAACAATATCTGGCCAATCCACCTATATTAATGCCTCCTATTCATGGGAAGCCATTGATATTATACATCTCAGCTACAGAAACATCTCTGGGTGCTCTATTGGCTAAAGAAGATCAAAACAATAAAGAAAGAGCAATCTATTACATCAGGAGAACATTGGTCTCCTATGAAATAAATTATTCTTCCATTGAGAAAGCTTAGTTGGCGGTGGTGTTCACTTCCCAGAAGTTACAGCATTACATGCTTTCTCACACTATTGATCCATTAAAGTACTTACTCGGCAAAGCTACTCTCACAGGTAGATTAGCTAAATGGGTCATGATACTTAGTGAATTTGACATTGAGTATGTGGAAAGAAAAGATATCAAAGGGCAAGCAATTGTAGATTAGTTAGCTGAGACACCTATTATAGACCATCAACCATTAAGGATCAAGTTCCTAGATGAGTCCATCATGCTTCTCACACATCAGGCATAGACCATGTTCTTTGATGGATCATTCACCCAGCAGGGGTCAGGTGCTAGAATCTTGTTCATTACACCTCAACGGTATTCATTACCAAAGGCTTACAAAATGTTGTTTCCTTGCACAAATAACACTGTTGAGTATGAAGCCTTGATTAATGGATTAAAGATCAGTATTGAATGGTGTGTCGATGAGCTAAAGGTCTTTGGAGATTCACAGTTGGTTATCAATCAGGTGAATGATATCTACCAAACAAAAGATGAAAAATTGGTGCCTTATAAAAAGATAGTTGATGATCTCAAGAAATAATTTGCACACATTACTTTCCAGAAAATTCCAAGGATAGATAATAAAGCAACTGATTCCATGGCTACTCTAGCTTCCATGTTACAAATTCTAGAAAATGACTTTAGACATGAATTCCTAGTGGAGACGTTATGCTACCCTGCCTATAATTCCCCTGAATCCAAGATGGTCTATTCAGTCATTGGACATGAATCATCCCACTACCACCATATTTACTCCTACCTTCATGAACAAATAATTCTAGACACTTACACCCAAAATGAGAAATGTCACTTAATCCACAATGCTTCACGGGTTGTCATCATATCTAACGACTTATATAGGTGAGGTCTAGATGGTACCCTCCTTAGGTGTTTAGAACCTGACGAGTCCAAGTGTGTGTTAGTAGAGGTGCATGAAGGCATCTGTGGGTCTCACTCAAATGGCCTAACACTGGATCACAAACTTATTAGAGATGGTTACTATTGGCCGGATATGGAGAAAGAAGCTACACAATTTGCTAAATCTTGCAAATAGTGCCAACTTCATGGAAATCTAATCCATGCTCCTACTAAGGAGCTCATTCCTTTTGTCAGCTTTTGGCCATTTTAGTAGTGGGCCTTTGACTTGGTGGGTCATATACATCCGTCTTCTTCAAGGGGACATAAATACATCATTACTATTATAGACTATTTTACCAAGTGGGTCGAGGCAGTGCCTCTCATCCTAGCTGATGGCAAGTCTGTAGCCATGTTTATACTGAACTACATCATCTATAGATATGGTGTGCCCTCATCAATAATCACTAACAATGGGGGGTAATTCAAGAACAAGGATCTAACAGATTTATGCACTAATTTTAGAATTATTCAGCACTGGTCTTCTATCTATTATCCCCAGGGTAATGGATAGGTGGAAACTTCAAATAAGACTATTCTCAGGATCTTACACCACACAGTACATAAATCTGGACAAGACTGGCATCTCTAGATTAATCTAGCTTTATGGGCTTACTGCACCAATATACAAACACGAACAGGGGCTATGCCCTTTGCTCTAGTTTATGGTGCAGATGCAGTGCTTCCTATTGAGGTTGAGATTCCTACCTTGCAAGTCTCTCTGAAGGGCCTCATTACTGATGATGATATCATAATATCTCAACTTTAAGAGCTAGAACTACTGGATGAATGTCAAAAAGTGGCGTTCGATCATCTCCAAGCATATCAGAAGAGAATATCTAAAAACTACAACAAGAAGGTCATACCAAGGGAATTCCAAATGGGTGATCTCGTCTTGAGAGAGAACCCCAAGAATCAACAACAGTGGGTCCAAAAAGGAAAATTTGAACCAAACTGGCTTGGTCTGTATGTTATCACTGCAGTATTTGGGCATGGTGCTTACTATCTCTCTACCACAAAGGGGGAACAACTCAAAGAGCCTATAAACTCTCTTCATCTGAAGAAGTTCTATAGTTGAGATGCCTTCTGAATGCTCATGTACATACTTTATTCTGAGAAAATCCTAAAAATTGTAAAATGTCCTAAAAAAATGATCATCTTAGTGAAAACCTGGCAAACAGGTGCTTTGATGTATCTATTATCTTGGTGAAAATCTGGTAAACAGGCACCTTGATAATACCAAAAAAGTCAAAAAATGAAAAATACAAAAAAAATCAAAAAATAAACAATACAAAAAAAATGAATAAGAGAAAAATGTGCCATTGATGAAAATCTGGTAAACAAGCGTCATGGTAGCAAAAATAGAATTTCTGCCAAGATGGAAAAAACCTGGTAAACATGCACCTCTTGTTCCGCAATGCTCTATCTATCACGACATCCCTTGGCTTTCTTGCAATTTTCTCTCCTGCTTTAGTTTTCTTTCTTTATTTAGTTTTCTTTCCTGCTTTAGTTTTCTTTCCTACTTTAGTTTACTCACTCGTGCATTGACTCTCAGTTATCTTTGAGATTTTTCTTGACTTCACATGTATTGAAATTGGTCACACTCGAGGGAATCTTCCTAGTCTAGGGGGAATTGTTCTGTCTTTTAGAGTCTCTCTCCTCTTTGCATCAGTCACCAGTGGTTCTCACTAAGTCTACCTACTGATGCCTAGATCTCACGCTGATCTTTATAATTGAGAATCTCTCTCACATCAGTCACTAGTGATTCTCACTGCATCCACCTACTGTCACTACACTATTGAGATTTCTCACATCACCTCACTATCTGCATATTCAACATAAATCCACTTTGGGTCTTTTCAAGATCTCGCCTAACTTGACATGACCCTAGCGTCATAGCTTGGGGGCAATCCACCTAGATTTATCTTCTCTATATGAGTCAAGTTAGTCATCAACATTCGTTACTTGGGGGCATGGCTCCCCACTTTGATCCCATCTTCGATTTACACTTGAGTTAGTAATCTTGTCAGTTCT
Source organism: Thuja plicata (assembly GCA_018584345.1). Lineage (NCBI taxonomy): Eukaryota > Viridiplantae > Streptophyta > Pinopsida > Cupressales > Cupressaceae > Thuja > Thuja plicata. The sequence goes on from MU228015.1 coordinate 1,781,953, forward strand.
AAAGGACAAATCTTTACTGGCACAAACTGGTGTTTCTCAACACCCTAATCAAATAGTGTTTTTCAACACTCTCTTTGGACACATCTACTTTTTTCAACACACATTGGATATCGCAAATGTAAACATCTCTCAATAACAATAAAACACAATGAACTCACAAGCACAACGATGTTTTTCAACACTCTAAACACATGCACATTCAGAAACTTTGAAACATGATAAGTTATGATTAAATCTCTCTTTGTATACTATCTAATCTCATGGTTTTCATTTATATTTTCTTTTTTCTACTTCTTGTTGGTGTGGTTTCAATGATCCAACAATGTCAAATAAACAGGGTGTATGTGATAAGAGCTTCTGCATTAAGGTGGAAAAGCCTCACATCCCTTGATCTTGTTTATTTGTATGCCAAGGGGAGGTTGGAACTATCTCCTTGACTGTTATTGCTCTATTTTTTTACTTGTGTACTCTTACTATATCAAACTGGAAACAATGTTCAGGTCATCTTGGCTTTCGTGCCCTGGTGCTTATGTTTGTTTTCTATATTTTATTTGATGAAAGTCATATTCATATCCTTATGATCGTAGTGGCACCAGTAAGGATTGTATTGAATCCGATGTTCCAAAAATACTTGATAATGATAATTATGCGATGAGTCCAACAACTAACTCCTAGGGTTGCATTTAGCTTAGGCTTGCATTTGCATTTTAAGCTTGCATAGTGATAGCTTTGGTGCTCTCTTCATTGGCTTCTCATTATTCAAAGGTCCTCATATTTTATCCTGGATTCTTCTTGACTGCACAAGCGTTCGGTCCTTGCTCTCAAACTTTATTCATATTCTTTGGTTAGTACCTATTGTATATTAAAAAATCCTGGATGAGATGATTAGTACCATTGCATTCATTGCATTACATTCATTTCCACAAAAGTGCATTTCCATACATTCATTTGCATTTACATATTCATAAACATGTGTATCCATTATAAGCATAAAACAAATCATACATAGCATTTATTCATCTACCATCTATCATTGCATACATCAAATAAAACATGTGCATAAACATTTGCATATTAAACCATGGAATACATTTCTAATCCATAAATATAATCATATAGGAAACATCTCACAAGACATGCAAAGTTAAAAGCAATATATAAACAAGTACAATGATGCCAAAATCAAGCTCATATATATATCAATCGATCAAGTGTACAAGGGTGCTACTCGAGCACATTATATCAAAATGGTGGTACAATATGGATCAATATATCTCATCTAACCACTCCCACCTGGAGGAGGTGGAGGAGGTGGCATGTCCTACTACTGAGGAGGTGCCTATGGTGGTGCTTGTGGAGCAGCCCGTGCCCCAACATACTCTAAAAATGGTGGAACCTGGTCCACTACCTCAGGAAATGTGATCATGTATGTGACATAGTAATAGGCTGACTGAGCAGCCTCATATCTTGCCTCTATCTGTGCTCTGGATAATGCCTCTTGTAAACCTCAGATCTCTCGATCCCGCTTGGTCACCCGGGTCTCTTGGATGACCACCTGTGTATGGTAATCATCTCGCTCCCTTTGTGCCTGCCTCACTCTCTCTCGACTCTTCTTGAGAGCCTCCTGTAACTGTGCTACTTGTCCTCCTGTCGGTGGATCGGCCATAATAGTATCAGCCATAACAGTATCCTCCCCCTGCTCAATGGACCTCTCCCGAGTACCACTACTCCCTGCACCTGCGTCTAATCCCATCCATCTAGGAGGAAGGGGACTCTACTCAATCCTCAGCCATAGTACTCTCTCTTGTTGTGGTGGTGGCTATTGTGGCCACTGAGGTGACAGTTGTGGTACTTGCTACTATGGTGGCAATTGTACCACCTATTGTACCTGTGGGCCCATGCCAATAGGATCTGTAAATCTCAGGAATGGGTGAGCTAAAATATGATCCTCGTATGTAGGTGTCATCCCTGCATTCGTCACCCCTACTAAGTAATCCCACCTGGCTGGTGGTACCCATGCATCTATCATGCTCCTGCCCTAGTTTAACTATCGCTGCTAGCCCTTCTTTGTCTCATCAACGAATCAGGCATAGGTACAATACTCCTAGGAGACATCCTACGGTCTCCCAAATTTTCATAGGACCCATGTCAATAGAAAGCACTCAATAACACTGATAGTGCGTCCAATCAAAGGACGTGAGTAGAACATATGTGGTAGCTCATTCCATGCATCATCCCAAACCTCTATGGCTATCCATGGCCTCCATATAACTGCTGCCATATCATCTAGCTCTGCCCACCACTGATCTGTCTTACCCAGTGCTAGGTGAGTCATAGGACCTGCATATATATAAATGTATGGCTCTAGAGGTTGTTGAGTATCATGAATTGGCCGACATATCGGAAGGTGCTCCCTAGCCCAGATCTATAGAACCACAACTCCTGTCGCCATGGTCCGTGCACTCTGATACACGATCTCATGCATCTCATGGTACATCTATGCGAGCATGCACTTGCCCCATCTGAACCTCACTGCTGGCATGGCTAACATCCGCTACAACATGAGTCCCCAGCTGCACTCCAGTCTGTGCTAACCTTGATCCAGCACCAGGTGGAAACTCAAGAACATCACCAAGACAACTACTAATGTGTGATCTACACCATTCCTGCTTAAAAAATCCTCCCAAGAGATGGCTCAACCCATCATCAGATCATGCTGGAAAATCTCTCTTAGTGCAAGTGTGCCTGCTCTCGGCTGGGTATCATACTCCACGCAAGCTCCATGGAATGGTACTCTCAAGATCTTATATATATCCTCAGGGGTGACTATCATCTCCCCCTGCAGCAAATGGAAAGTGTTCATCTCCGAATGGAAATGCTCGACAAGTGCACCCAATAAACCATGATTTACCTAAATATCGGGTACATCATGAAGATATGACAGCCCTAGCTCATCGAGATGGGCACCATCAGCATCCATTAGTCTCCACAGCAACTCACCCATGACAGGATGATGAGAACAGAACACAATATTAGGGAAGTCAACCTACAAAGCAAGCAACAACATTTGATCAGTATCTCAACATGATGGTTTTCCAAAGCAATGACAACAAATGAAGCTATGGATCTATCCTAAATATAACTCTGAGGCATTCTAACTGGATGACTCTACGACATCAAGGATGACATCTTTTTAGATCTACAAGTAATTCCCATGCAAGGTAACTATTTTCCCGTGCGAGATTTCTACGTCACGTAAGACAGGATCTCTCTTCATTCAAGATTCTATCATAGGCCATGAAATCTCGCGTGACATTGACATGCACCTCGCGTGCGCTCATGGAGGGACCCTGTGTGAGGAAGACCTAACCCACACGAGGAAACCAATTTATCGCACGAGGGGTGACCTTGGCCAGCATGAGGAAACTATTCCCTCGCATGAGACTTGACGTGATCAGACTAAAAAGCTTTAAAAATGTGCTAAAAGATGTACAAATCGCTAAAAATTTTAAATGCAAGATGGTTTTTTTATTACTTACAGGTGCGTCATACTCTGGTGGCTGGTTGTGTCATTGAGAGCACTCAAATTGATGTGTACGCATGGGAATGCTATCAATATCAGCCTGGGCCCTCGCCATCTCTAAAGTCAAAAGTGAATAATGATTTGAAAATGACCCCTCTGGGCCTTATATAGCTTTTGACCTAATTTTCAAAAGTGCTCTGTTTTTCGTGAAAATTGTACCCTTGGCTAAATTGACTGTTTTAAATCCATTTTCAGGATTGAAATCAAAATCTGACACTCCTAAGTAGCTCAAAATTGTGTTTTAAATTTTTGGGACCAACACGATCGGACACTTGTGTAGTCAACTTTCTGATGTCGCTTTCTTGTTAGAATCATCTCTCATCATCATTTTCTTGGTTGCTGCAATCTTTTCATCAAAAGTCAACTCTAGTCAATTTTGGTCAAACTTGGTCAACTATGGTCAAACCTAGTCAACAGGACCTCCCGATCACTCTAAATCGATTCCGCCTTCTCTTGATCTATCTCTGAATTCCTCTGGATCTTTGGTCTTACTTCTATCTACAAAATTTTTCTATGTCATCTTTCGATTTCGCTTCTGAGGGGGCAGGATGATTGCATCATTGAATCTTTTTGCATCATTCTCGAATCAATCTGATCTAAATCAAAATTCCCCATTGCTAGGGGCATCTCATCACTTGGAGCATATTCAGTATTTCATACCTTATCGTCAAAATTGGATATTCCATGATCTTGAATCTCTAGGGGCATCTTGATGTCTCCCATCTTGTTATCTTGTCATCTATCTTTCTAGGTATCTGAGCAATCTAACTCAGATCCTCAAGGATTATGCTTCGCTCTGGAGATAGTCCTAAAAATCTCTATTGACTATCTTTTGGGATAGGTATCAGGGCAATCTAACCCAGACTCCTAAAGGTTGAGCCTTGTTTTGGGGACAGTCTTGTGAAAGATATCAATCTGACCAGTGTCTGGGAAATCTAACCTAGATATTAGGGGACTAAGCTTCATTCTAGAGATGATTCTTGAAATCTCATTAGGTATTGGGGCAATCTAACCCTAATTCCTGAAAGTCATGCTTCATACTGAAGATGGCTCTCAAAATCTCTTTTCGACTGTTATCTAGGAAACCTAACCTGGATATCAGAGGGCTAACCTTCGTATTGGGGAAATATAGCCCTGATTCTGGAGATAGTCCTAAATCTTCATCAGCTATTAGTGGATATTGGGGCAATCTAACCCTGATTCTGATCTTCTCTCAATTGGTATTTGGACCATTGTCTTCGCAATCTAACTTAGACTTCAGAGAATTGTGCTTTGTTCTGAAGATGATTCTGCTTCTCAATCTGATTGGTGTCTTGGCAACCTAACCTAGACTCCCAAAATCTTCACATCAGACTATTCTTTGAATCAACGCGCTACTCACACATCAATTCAAAGAGGGACAAAATGTAACACCCCAAAATTGGCACCATACAATTCTAATCAATTTTGGTGCATTTTCTCATCATCGAAGTCCTATTGTACTAGGCAAATTCTCCTTCCTAATTATCTTTAATTGATTAAATCGATTAGATTTCCACAATCCATTGAATTTGAGCTTTGATTTCTGGGTTTTGATTGTGTGTATTTTTAAGCATCAACGTTTCGGATCACACTCCGTGATCCATCATCAGGATGTAAGA
>MU228015.1:1789776-1803366 GCA_018584345.1 Thuja plicata
ATAATAATAATAATAATAGTTATTATTATTATTATTATTATTATTATTATTATTATTATTATTTTATTATTATTATCTTTATTATAATAATAATAATTTTTATTATTATTATTATTATTTTATTGTTATTATTATCATTATTATTACTGTTATTATCTCTATTATTATTATTACTTTTATTGTTATTATTATTATTATTATTATTATTATTATTATTATTATTATTATTATTATTATTATTATTATTTCTCTTTGTTGGTTGGGGTCTTTTTTGTTTTCAGGTTGTCTTGTCTTCCCCCTCGGTTGTTGTGCCTCCTCTCTCACCCCTACCATCCTTTTTATCTCCTGAGTGAAACCAAGTCTGCAACTTATTTTTACAATTCCTTTTTGCTCTTACATCCTGATGATGGATCACGGAGTGTGATCCGAAACGTTGATGCTTAAAAATACACACAATCAAAACCCAGAAATCAAAGCTCAAATATCTTTAATTGACTTAGTCTCAAATGCAGAAAACCTAAATTTGCATAAATCTTACACTATATGTAATTCCTAAACTTTCAAGATTTATTAGCTAAAAATCCCTATGATTAATTAATTTAATTCTAAAGTCCTAAGTGATTTTAAATTAAATTAATTCCACCCCCTTTAGCTAATACACATCCAAAGGAATTAAATAGTTATTTAGTTATTTGAATGAATTATCCTCAAAAGAATTCCATAATTCCATGTGAAAAGCCACCCATGTGGCAATAATTCATTTCTTTAATTAAATAATTCCTCATTTTGTCTCACCTTCCTCCATGGAGATGAAGATTCAGCCGTTTCTTTCCAAGAAACTCTTGATCCTCTTTCTAGGTTCTTCTATATTATGGACCTTCTTTCCTTCATTTTGGAGGGGCAATTTTAGAGTATCAAAACTATAGCAAATTCTTGTCTCAATTTTCTCATGTTTTCAATCATTTATTGCATATTTAGCTTAATTTCATTTAGATTAATGGCATTTTGCATCTTAATTTAGTTTTCTTATGTCTCAAATAGCTTAATTATACTCTTTCTTACAAGCTTCTTAGATTAAAATATGCACTTTCATTCTTAGATTGTAATTACATCTCATATATAATAAATGGTATTTCAGTTTTTATAATGCTTTCAAATCCTCCATTTTAGCAATGGTCATGGTTTTTGGCTCTCATTCTGAGAGTAATAAAAAAACCCCAACTAAGTAGGAGGCAATAGGTCAATTCAATCAATATTGTGGAATGGACAATTCATGTTCATTTTCACAATTCGATGATTGAGCAATGACTATATTGTTTTTGTGCCTGATTTAGAGGTCACATTCAGACACATACACATTCCAAGCAATCAGTATATCAGATGTGTTGCCATAAATGACAACCCATAAGTGTCTCATACCATACCAAAACTATCACTTTCCAACATAATTGATTCACGCCCCCTCTTATTTATTTTCCTATTCAACAATATTTTCATGAACGATTTCAAGAGGGAGGTGTTGGTTACCAATTTATCACTTTAAAACATTGTTACAAAAATGACCCATGAAACCCATAAAAGACAAACGTTTGCAACAGACAAATGATTTATATTGACAAAACCCATCTTTAAATTTTAGAGGTACAGATCCCTCACAAATATGATCAAAGAATTCAATGTGGTATGCCTTTAGCTAGAAGGCAGGAAGGTAAACTAACATCTCCCCATGCCATGAAGTGAGATGCAAAAATAAATGAATAATAATAATATGAGAAAATGAAACAAAGATCATCTATCTCCATCTTTGTATAAAATAAATAGGGAAAGATCATATTTAAAACCACATACATCTCTGATATACAAAGATAACCAAATACATGATTTAGCTATTTGTCTAATGAACCCAATTACATAAACATGATGAAATAAAGACCCAGATATGACAACCCAAAATTTCTATATTTTTATATTTATGTGATCAGGCTAAAGATCAAAGGCTTTGTATTTATATATAAGATCCAAAATGAGTATTCTATCTCTTTCAGTTCCTTCCCCCCTTTAGAAAAACAAAATGTATGCTTTTATATCATCAATAACTACCCACTATAGCAGCGGTTACAAAAAGAATGAAATTGTATTCCATTTATGTTATTGAGAAAGATTTGGTAATGGTTAATTTGGAGCTGGGTCCACATCCACTCACAATAGGTTTAGAAGATCTTGCATAAAGTTGATTACCTCTTCATCTTTCATTTCAACCAGGGTAAAACTGAATTCAGCACTATCTTTCTCATCTTCCAATTCAAACACATCACTTTCATGGCGAGCACAGCTTGTCCTCAGATCCCAAGCAGTCGTCATCATACTAGAGATGATATCAAATTGTTCCATCTATTCTTTTGTGAGGTTGGGCTAGTATATTGGCATAGGTTCTTCATTATTATATCCTTCTCTAACATTTGATCTTATCTTGATAGTGTCATACCATAGCTAGCACAACCTGCAAGAATGTTTTAGATGACAATGAAAAAAAGGTGTGAGTCTGCAACCTATTTATAATCATTTCACTTAAACATCCTACAACATGTCAGCATTTATTCCTCGTGGCACATGAGAAATTTGAAATCCCATACATCCTAGATCATGACAAGACAAGTCTTACATCAACCTTTAATACATATATCATTGCAAGATTACGATCATGATTATATCATTAAATACGTGATAAGCCCATCATGAAAATTCCTTGAAAGTCTTCCTATTGGTCTGTCGTCCGCCTTCCAAATTTTTGAAGCTCAAGTTGGGGGTTTTTTTTTTTAGAAAGGGGAAACTGAGAAAATAGGTTGCAGGATTAGGTGAGGATGAAACCTTATGTAGCTATTTTTTGTCATTTGTGAGTTTCTTGAAAGCTAGGAGTAAGTGAAAGAGGCATTTGTGGGGTTTGCAAAGGTGATGACCATGCGATTTTATAAATGGGAAATTAAAAAAGGAAGGGGTATATGCATTTTTTCTACTAACATGGGCTCTAAATAGGGATGAGGACTCAACAAGATGAAGAGAACTCCATAATCGTAAGCTTCACAAAAAAAAATGGTCAGCACTTTGGGTGTAGAGTCAAAAGAGGTAGAACACAAGGGGCTACTTACAGAGGGTGAAGGGGCAACTAGATACACACCAAAAACTACAATACAAAGCTGAACACAATAAAAATTTATTTAGAAATATATACAGGGGTAAAACCCCTTATCTCAGGAAAGCTCCAAATAATTCATAAGAAGCCATTCATAGGTTGGGATAAATATGATCCTTTTCTCAGCAATGAATCATAGCCATAAAGAATAGCCAAGAACAACATCTCTCCTACGAATGCTTCACTTAAAGTTTCAAACTGATATCATGTAGAAATTTTCTATAAATGAACTCATGCCTCTACAACCATTATTTATGACAATCTTTCAAATATTTCTCTAGTTATCCCTTTTCTTGAAACATGATTTCTGTAAAATAGATTAGCTTGCCATCAGTCGCGTCTTTAATCTTTCTACATGCAATGACTAGCTGTAACTTCTGAAGTTATATTCCTCAGGCATGGGATCAATTATGACAAAAGGAACTTCCCTTTTCTCACCAATAAAATCTAATGGCATGCAACTGAATGAGTGTTTCAAGATATTAAGTTGATCACCGAAACGCATAAAGATAATGTAAGACATTAAATCAGTTAATGGATTGCATTGTCATTGATGTCAACTTGATATAATCTAATTGGTTATATTCAAAGTGTCAAAGAATTCATTGAATTAGAGAGATAAAGATTATTCTTTTAGTAATGCATAACAGATCAGCATTCACTAAGTGACTACAAACACTAACGGTGGAACCTGAAGGACAAAGAAAACTGAAGGCAAAGTCACAGTGATTCCCGATCAAGAAACCTAATGAGAATTACTGATGAGAAGAATCACAAGAATAACCGATGGCCAAAATTACAGTGCTACCCAACGGGAAGACAAGCTCGAAGGACAGAAAACCCTGACAGACAAAAAATCCCGATAGAGAAGCCTGAGGAGAACTGAAGTGTCGATCGAAGCTAACAAGAGTTAAAACACCAAAGTTAACTGGAGTTTAGAAACAACAAAATATCTAGCTGGTGGAGCTAAAGATAGACTTAACTGGTTGTTAACATTGTTTTAATTAACAAGTTAAAGCCAATGATAAGTAAAAGATGAAAAGATGTTTTATCCAGTTGTCAAAGAGTTTTCTACAAGATAAAATATGAGTTATGATTTAAATCAAGATTGGTGAGAGTTGTGGATCACGCCAAGATCAAGAAAGTCAAGAACCTAGAAATAGTGATATCATGTCTATAAAGAGACAACTTAATTCATTATGAATTAAGGAAGGGGAGTGAATAGAAAATGAGGATGTTGAAGAGAAACTGATGAAGAACAACTTCATACAGTCCTGATCAATCAAGATAAGGAAATAGCTAAAGATTTCTGCAGACACTGAGCAACAGAGGAACACAACATCACCGAGCAGAAAGAAAGTGGAGCAGAGGTATTGAAAATATGTATTGATCAAAAAGAGCTTAGAATAGATTTGAAAATTATAAAGTCTAAGTTATATGTATGAACAGATCATTTACTATTTCAATTTAACCATTGGATCATAAAGTCTCTTAACCAAGTAGGATTTAAAGATCCTTTCTATATTGAGATACATCCCAAGGAGTATCAAAAATTTTGATCATGAAGATAGCATGAGATGCCAGATACCATTTGACAAACTGCACTGGGTTTGGTCATAGAAGCTAGCATAGATATGCCCAATATCAAGTGACAACTATTCTATTAAATTATATCCTTTAACAGGGTTGTCTCTTCACCGAGCTCACTTCAAAAGAGTGAAAATTTTGGGTTACTGGTCCCAAGTGGTTTTTCCCTTAACATGGTTTCCACGTTAAAAATCCATGTGTTAATTTGTTTATGAGTCATTACTTTAGTGTTTTGCATTACACATAACTAATCTGGATTGATCGGTATACTCTAACTAATTTTCTATTTTTTGATAAATGAAAGACTGCTATTTGGAAAACTAAAAGAATAAGGTTTAACAGAGCATTCCGAATAGTAGTTATTTGATAAGTATATTTGAAGGCATTCATCTTATAGGATTGAAGATAACTAGAGGCTTAATATTGTGGTACTAAGTTTTTAGGTTGATTTATTGGAATATTTTTGAGGCCACTGATTCACCCTCCCTCTCAGTTATTTTTAACAATTGGTATCAGAGCTTGTGTTCTTAGAAAGAGATTTTAACAGCTCAAGCAAAAGATCAAAAGATGAACAGACAAGATGTGCCCAAGTTGAATAAAGACAACTTTGCATCATGGAAAAGAAGAATAAGACTCCACCTATTAGGTATTTGGAATGATGTTACTCAACACCTTGACACTGAATATTTGTTACCTACAGGACCTCATACTCTTGAGTAATTGAGAGAAACACATGAGCATAATTGCATGATGATATAGCTTGCTTCCTCACTCTCCAATGCTGAGTTTGAAGATGTCAAAACCTGCACCTCTGCTAATAAAATGTGGGATAAATTGAATTTGGTGCATGGTGGAGATGCTAATGTACTAAGAGCCAAGGTAGAAAGCCTAAGAGGGAGGTTTTGATGACCTAATGTACTTGAAGAGGAGACAGTGGTAAGTAAAATATTAAGAACCTTACTACATATATATGCTATTAGAGTTTCTACTATACAAGAAATGAGAGCAGTAGCAAACAATATAGTTACTCTAGACAGTCTGATTGGTAGACTGATTTTATTTGAGATGAATAAATTTGATAATAGTGTCTTACCATCTATAGAGTTTTCATTCAAATCTTCTTTGAAAATAAGTAAATCAAGTCATAGACACACTGTTTGAAATGATAGTGAAAGTGATGGTGATGATCAAGATCTTGATGAGATTGAAGCACTAATGGCAAGAAGATTGTAGAGGCAGAGGTAGATACAAAGGTAAATTACCACTTGTATGTTTTAATTGTAAAGAGGTTGGAAACTTTGTTGCAAGATGCCCTAACAGAAGAAAAGATGACAGAAGTTATGACAAATCATATGAGAAGAAGTTTGATAGAGGTGATAACAGAGATTACCAAAGCAACCAATAATCTGACAAAAGAGATACCCGAGACTACGAGGACAAAGGGAAGAAATCTTGTTACATAGTTGAGAATATAGCTAATGAAATTGACATCGAATCTAAAGAAGATATTGAGATGGTATTTGTAGCCATGAAGGATGATTCAGACGAAGAAGATGAAAGGTATGTAGAAACTGCACTCATATCTAAGGTTAGTAAGAATGATGTCTGGATAGTCGATAGTGGCTGCACTCACCACATGACCGGTGATAAACAAAATTTTGAGACTTTTGAGTACTATAATGGTGGTTCAATAAGAATGGGTAATGACACATCTTTTCTAGTTCAAGGTAAAGGAACCATAATTTTGAATAACCTGATCAAATGAGAAAATTCTTACTGGGTAAAAGGACTGTATTATAATCTACTAAGTGTTTCATAGATGAACAATACAAGTCACAAAGTAGCATTTGAGAATAAGAAGGCAAAGATCTTCAATGAATTAGGAAGGTTGATCAGAACTGGTGAACAGGAAAAAGGTAACCTTTTCTATCTTGATGACATTAAAACCACTTGTTTGATGGCTAGACATGAAGATATATGACTGCGGCACAAAATATTGTGTCATGTGAACTTTAAAAACATGATAAAGATAAGCAATAGAAGAAAATTCAGAGGCTTACTGAGCATGACTAAGCCCGAGAATATCATGTGCAAGAATTGTCAAAAAGGTAAGATGACAAAGTATAGTTTCAAGAGTAAATCCTATACATCTAATGTCATTCTAGAATTAGTCCATACAAATCTATGTGGACCCATGAGGACAAAAATCTACTATGGAGATAGGTATTTCATTCTCTTTGAAGATGATTATTCTAGAATGGTGATAGCTATGTTTTTAAAAGATAAATCAGAAGCATTCAAGATGTTTAAATGGTATAAGGCCATGGTAGAAAAACAAAGTGATAATAAATTGAAATGGTTAAGGTCAGATAGAGGTGGGGAATTTATTTTAGATGAGCTGACTAACTATTGCAATGAGCATGGAATTTAAAGATAGGTTTTTGCACCAAGAACACCATAGCAAAATGGAATTACTGAGAGAAGAAACATATCAATTGTTGACTATGCAAGAACATTGATGATTGAGAAGAGCATCACTCAAAATTTCTAGAGGGAAGCTGTTAGTACTGCTGTCTACACATTAAATAGAGTACAATTGAAGAAGGACACACAGAAGACACCCTATGAGCTATGGTATGGTCATACACCCAATGTAAGTTACTTCAAAATTTTTGGTAGTCAATGTTATATTTTGAAGGATGATAGAAATGGGAAACTTGACTCCAAAAGTGAAGAAGGTATCTTTCTAGGGTATTCAACCAAAAGAAAGGCTTATAAATGTCTTAACTAGTCATATAACAAAATAATTGAAAGTGCAAATGAGAAAATAGATGAATTTGTAGAAAAGAATGAAAAGGAAAGTAGAAAAGATCCAGAGGACTAAAACAGGTTTGTTTATACTAAAGAACTTGACAATCTACCTGAGCAATAGTGTATTGCTCCCGAGCAACAAAACATTGCACCTGAGAATCAGGCTGCAATTATAAAAAATTAGGAAAATCCTCAAGATGATGTTCCGAGTGATGGAGATCAGAATGAAGGTGAAGATGATGATCAAAATGATGAACACAGAGCTGAACTGAAACTTGCCAAGTATGTCAAAAGACATCATCCACAGAATCAGATCATAGGAGACAAGAAGGCTGGAATGAGAAAAAGAAGTAAGTCACTAAACACAAGATGTTTACTATGTGATTTTGAGCCTAAAGATATTAATACTACACTTGAAAATGAGGAATGGGTCAGTGATATTAATGAAGAAATAGAACAGATTGAGAAGAACAGTACATGGACACTAGTACTAAGACCAGATGACAAGAATGTAATCAGTACCAAATGGATATTCAGAAACAAGCCGAATGAGAATAGAGAAGTCACTAGAAATAAAGCAAGATTAGTATACAAGGGGTATGCACAAGAAGAAGGTATTGACTATGGTAAAACCTTTGCACCCATTGCTAGAATAGGAGTTAGAATCTTACTTTCTTATTCTACATTCAAAGGATTCAAGGTATACTAGATGGATGTCAAATCTGCACTCCTAAATGGAATACTTGAAGAAGAGGTATACATTGAACAAACAAAAGGGTGTGTTGATCCAAACAAGAGAAACATGGTATGTAGACTACATAAAGCCTTATATGGATTGACACAAGCACCTAGAGCCTGGTATGAAAGACTTCACTCCCATCTCATTAGCATTGAGTTTGTAAGAACAGGTAAAAATAGCAATCTGTACTTAAAAGAAGATACTGATGGTAATATTATGATTGCTGAAATTTTTGTTGATGATATCATTTTTGGGGGAAATGAAATGTTATGCAAATCCTTTGCTAATGAAATGAGCAAAGAGTTTGAAATGTCTATGTTTGGGGAGATCAAATTCTTTCTTGGTCTACAAATTCTTCAACAAGATGCAGGCATATATATCACTCAGTCTAAATACATCAAGGAAGTGCTGAAGATATTCAAGATGGAAGATTCCAAACCACTTGGAACACCTATGGCTACCAGATGTAAGCTGACAAAAAAAGAAAAATCAAATGAGGTAAATCAAACCTTATATAGATCAATGATTGGAAAACTAATGTATGTTGTTCATACCAGACCAGATATAGCACATGCAATTGGAATAGTTGCAAGATTCTCTGCTAATCCCAAACAATCACATATGACTACTTTCAAGAGAATTTTGAGATATTTGAAGAACACTGAGGACTATGGCTTATGGTTAAAAGAGAAGGAAAATTTGAGCTACAATTCTATTCAGATGTTGATTGGGCTAGAAACATAGATGACTGAAAGAGCACAACTGGAGGAGCATTCTTCATGGGTGACAGACTTGTCTCATGGATCAACAAGAAGCAAGGATGTATCTCTCAGTCTACTGCAAAAGCAGAATATGTGGCTACTGCTGCGAATTGCTCAAATATTGCATGGATCAAAGAGTTGTTGGAATATGAAGATTCTTAAACCAATTATTATCTATTGTGATAATACCAGTGCAATAAACATATCAAAGAATCTAGTCATGCATGCTAAGACTAAGCATGTAGCAATAAAGTATCACTATTTAAGAGAACAAGTGCAAGAAAAAGAAGTGATACTAGAATATGTTCAATCAAAGGAACAATTAGCTGATATATTCACCATGCCATTATCAAAAGATACATTTGAGCACTTGAGACAGAGAATAGGGGTACAACCCTTGTTTATCGGTCAATAAAGATGACTAGAGGTTGTATCAGCCTATACCAAATCCCAGATCATACATGTTGATGCAAGCACAAAGATGGACAACAACATATACATCTATACACAACAAGGTACAAATATGCACTGAACACCACAGTCAATTTATTACTGATGGATAAGGAGATTCAAGGAGTATATTATAAAAAGGATGGAATATGATATAGAAGAAAATTATTTGGCATTTTTTTTAAAGGGAGAGAGATTCTCATTATGATAAGGGAGAGAGATTCTCATTATTATAAGGAGAGATTGTATCATTATCCAAAGGGAGAGATTGATTACATATGAAATATCCATCTAAGGGAGAGGAGTAACAAAAGGAAGAGAATACACACAAAGGGAGAGATGACTCATTACTTTCAAAGGAAAAAAGAAATTATCAAGAAGAGGAACAATCAAGGGACAATACAAAATAGAGATAGAAGTTGCTACATCTATCCAATGAAGGGATTGAAGATTGAAGAAACCAATCTACAAGAAATGAATCTAAGCTATTTGAGCTTACTAAGAGCTAGACATTTGTAATAGTTACAATAGGAAAAATTATGACAAAAGGATCTTCCATTTTATTACCAATAAAATCTTATGACATGTAACTGATTGGATGTTTGAAGATGTTAAGTTGATCACCGAAATGCATAAAGATAATGCAAGACATTAAATCAGTTAATGGATTGTATTTTCATTGATGTCAACTTGATATAATATAATCAGTTATATTAAAAGTGTCAAAGACTTCAGAAAATCAGAGAGATAAAGATTATGCTTTCAGTAATGCATAAAAGATCAACATTCACTAAGTGACTACAAACACCGATGGTTAGTGGAACCCGAAGGACAGAGAAACCCAAAAGCAAAGTCATAGTGATGCTCGGGAAAGAAACCCAATGAGCATTACCGATGAGAAGAATCACAAGCATAACCGATGGCCAGAATTATAGTGTTACCAGATGGACAGACAAGCTTGACAGACAGATAGCCCCGACGGATAGAAAACCCCGACGGAGAAGCCCAAGGAGAACTGAAGTGTTGACTGAAGCTAACAAGAGTTAAAACACCAAACTTAACTAGAGTTTAGAAATGAAAAAATATCTAGCTATAAGAGCTAAAGATAGACTTAACTATTTGTTGACATTGTTTTAATTGACAATTTAAATCTAGAGATAAGTAAAAGATGAAAAGCTATTTTATCCAGTTGTTAAAGAGTTTTCTACGAGATAAAATAGGAGTTATGATTTAAATCAAGATTGGTGAGAATTGTGGATCACACCAAGATCAAGAAAGTCAAGAACCTAGAAATGGTGATATCATGTCTATAAAGAGACAACTTAATTCATTATGAATTATGGAAGGGGAGTGAATAGAAAAAGATGATGCTGAAGAGAAACTGATGAAGAAGAACTTCATACAGTCCTAATCAATCAAGATAAGGAAAGAGCTAAATATTTCTGTGGACACCAACAAAACATAGGAACACAACATCACCGAGCAGAAAGAAAGTGGAGAAAAGGTATTGAAAATATATGTTGATCAAAAAGAGCTTACAATAGCTCTGAAAATAAGCAATTCTAAGTTGTATGTATGAACAAATCATTTACTATTTCAGTTTAACAATTGGATCATAAAGTCTCTTAACCAAGAAGGATTTAAAGATCCTTTCTATATTGAGATACATCCCAAGGAGTATCAAAAATTTTGATCATGAAGATAGCATGAGATGCCACATACCATTTGAAAAACTACACTGGGTTTGGTCATAGAAGGTAACATAGAGATGCCTGATATCAAGTGACAAACTATTCTATTAAAACCTCTAACAAGGTCATACCTAATAGTGTGTTTGTAACCTTTAACAGGATTGGTTCTTCACCGTGCTTACTTCAGAAGAGTGAAAATTTTGGGTTACCGAACCCAAGTGGTTTTTCCCTTAACAAGGTTTCCACATTAAAAATCCATGTGTCAATGTGTTTATGAGTCATTACTTTAGTGTTTTTCATTACACATAACTAATCTGGATTGATTGGTATACTCTAAGTAATTTACTATTTTTTGGTAAATGAAAGACTTCTATTTGGTAAACTAAAAGAATAAGGTTTAACAGAGAATTCTGAGCAGTATTTATTTGATAAGTATATTTGAAGGCATTCATCTTATAGGACTGAAGATAAATAGAGGCTTAATATTGTGGTACTAAGTTTTTGGGTTGATTTATTGGAATATTTTTGAGGCCACTGATTCACCCCCCCCCCCCTCNCCCCCCCCCCCCCCTCTCAGTTATTTCTAACAAAAATCATTGTTGAAAGCACCATTGTCTTCACTCATACTAGTAGAATTCATTATTTTACTATCACCTTCTTCAATTTTACTTTTATCATCAGCATGAGAAGCAAAATTCTAAACTAAAACTTCTTGAGTTTGGATGTCATCCTTTTGCTGAAAAATCTTTTCACAAGTGAGAGGGAATTTTACCTTTTTGTGTCTCCTCCTCTCCACTTTCTTGATAAAGAAACTTGAAAGATAATTGTTCAGGATTTACCAAACACAATTTTTCTTGATTACTTTCTTCCATAACCATCAAATTTTCAACTTTTCCTTTATCTTCATCTTTAAAAATAAAAATTTCTATTTCTTTATTTCCTCACCATGTTTGCAAGTAAGTACATTCACCCCAACTTTGGTGATATTTCTATTTGCATCTAAAATTCCACACCGGAAATCATCATCTGACCCTTTCCAAAAATGGTTAGGGACATAGGCATATTTATATTCTTCTGATGATACTTCTTCCATGGTTAAAGTGAACGGTTGTTCTCTCATGTTTTTTTTCATGCATACTAGAGGAATTTCAAATATTTTACTTTCAGCTAGATGCAAATTTTGTGTCATAGTTAGATATTTCTCTTGCTCAAGAGAATTCAGTATATAATATCTCTGATGCACACATTTCAATAGCCATGAAGATTGGTGGTCTTCACAAGGGTTCAAATTCTTATTTTTGGCTTCACAGATGATTTCTTTACAAGCATTCCAAAATAGATGAAGTGTTTGATCATCTACAGCCAATATGTCTTCAAGATTTGGTGGAGACCTCCTCTCAAATAGATTCATTTTCATGTCCCGGTCATGAACCATCATTCTGAAATCTTCAAATACATAGAGTCGTCAACCTTATTTCTGGAAAGGTGCCAATATAAGAAATCATCAATCTTCTCGCCTTCCCCACTAGATTTGCCAAAAAATCTGTTGGTTAACAATTTGTCACTTTAAAACATTCTTACAAAAATGACCAATGAAACTCATTAAAGAAAAACATTGCAACAAATAGATGAGTTATATTGACAAAACCCATCTATGAATTTTAGAGGTACAACTCCCTCACAAAGATGTTCAAATAATTCAATGGGTTTACCTTTAACCAGAAGGTAGGAAGGTAAACTAACATCTTCGCATAGCCATGAAGTGAGATGTAAAAAAGAAAAGAATAATAATAATATGAGAAAATGAAACAAATTTCATCCATCTCTAGCTTTGTATAACATAAATAGGGAAAGATAATCTTTAAAACCACATGCATCTCTGCTATATAAACATAACTAACTGCATGATTTAACTATTTATCTGATGAACCCCAATACATAAATGCAATGAAATAAAGGCCCAAATATGACAACACACAATTTCTATATTCTTATATTTATGTAATCAGACTAAAGATCAAAGTCTTCGTGTTTATAGGTGTAGACACCCTAAAATGGACAGGCTTGCAACTTTACATTAAAACCCTAATTTTCATCTATTAATTAATGGTTTTTTAATCATTAATTAATCATCTATTTTCTTCTAAATTCATCTTTCTCAAATCATCTAATCCAATTCTCAACATTAATTAAATAATTAATTTTATTTAATTAATTAACATTTAAATGATTATTTACCAATATTTAATCAATTAAACTCAATTTCCTATAGTTTAAATCCAAATATTTAAACTTACTAATTTATTCTTCCAATTAAATTAATTTCAATTAAATTAATTTAATTTCATCAAATAAAGCAAT
>MU228015.1:1803466-1837889 GCA_018584345.1 Thuja plicata
CCCAGCCAATACTGAGCATCAAGAACAGCGTTATTGAAGGAGTAGAGAGAGAAAATAGAAGCTTCAAGCTTCGGAGGGTTTGCATTCATTTGTCTTCCTTTTCGTTGTTTGTACATTTTATTGCTTGTGTTTCGATCATTTCGTTTAGTAGTTATTGCTTAATAGATTTGCATGCAATTTTGAACCTTGGCTACTAACCCCTGCCCTTGGAAAGCAGTGGGAAACCGGAGAGAGAGGCGTACAATAGGTAAAATCCAAAATGAGTATTCTATCTCTTTATGTTCCTTTCCCCCCCTTTAGAAAAAAAATACATATGCTTTTATAGCATCGATAACTACCCACTATAGCAACGGTTACAAAAAGAATGGAATTGTATTTCATTTTTGTAACTGAGAAGATTCAATAACGGTTAATCCAGAGATGGGTCCATGCCCACTCATCATAGGTTTAGAAGATCTTGCATGAAGTCGATAACCTCTTCATCTTCCATCTCTTCTTCCATGAGGTCAGGCTGGTATACTAGCTCAAGTTCTTCATTATTGTATCCTTCTCTAATAGGTAATATCATCTTGATAGTGTCATATTGTATCTAGCACAACTTGCAAGAATGTTTCAAATGATGAGGAAACAAAAGGAGTGAGTCTACAACCTATTTATAATCATTTCACTTAAACATCCCATGGCATGTAGGCATTTATTCATCGTGACACGTGAGAAGTTTGAAATCCCATATGTCCCAGCTCATGAGAAGACAAGTCTTACATCAACCTTGAATGCATATACCATTGCAAGATTATGATCGAGATTATATCATTAAATGCATGATAAGGCCATCATGACAAGTCCTTGAAAGTACCTCTATCGCTATGTTTTTTTCCTTCCAAATTTTTGAAGCTCAAGTCAAGGTTTTTTTATTTCTGGAAAGGGGTGACTGAGCGATCGTGTTTCAGGATTAGGTGAGGGTGAAAAATTATGTATTTGTTATCGTTGTTTGTGAGTTTCTTGAAAGATACAAGCAAGCGACAGAGTCCCTTGTGGGGTTTACAAAGGTGGGACCAGACGATATAAATATTGAAAAAGGAAGGGGTATATGCAATTTTACTTCTAACAGGAGGAAAGTGTGATTAAAGATGCACGTGGGAATTATTCTAGTAATAATGTGGAGGAGGTGTTTCATTTATTGTTTTTTTGACTAGTAGGTTATTATTCACAAAAGGGAAACACGGTATAAAAATAATTACAAGAGTAAGACCAAAGGTTTATTGATAAAATGCGTAATTATTTTTTAATAGTTGTGTAACCAAAAGATGTAATATTTTGAAATGATCCTTCACTTTCTATAAGAAGTAAATCAAGACTAAGGGATAAGGGAATGATGAATTATAATATATTTTATACTCAGCATTGTCTTGTATTTATGGGGTTTTAATAGAAAACATGTATAAAATATTTTTCTTTAACATGTTATCAATTGTTCATTAGTTTTAATATAGATATTTCATTGAAATTGTCCCCACAATTATTCTTTCTTAATCATATGAACCAGTGTATCAAGGATACAACTAATTTTTTATGGCACCTTAATTATTTTATGTATCTTGTTTAGCTGGTCTCTTCAAGGAAGAGTTGAATTTTGTCAGACAAGTAATGTGGTTTGGGGAAATACGTTGGATTAGAAAAAAGGGTTTTATGATTGGGATATATGCACATTTATGCAAGGTATAAAAAATATACTTCCTAATTTTTGCAAGGCCTAAGCCGTATTAGTGCTAAATAGTTTGATTTTATAAACATTAGATAAACAAATAATTATTGTGACTCTGTTTACTGGGATAAGGCAATGATCAATACTTCATTCAAGAACAAACAAAATTAATTTGTACATTTTATTTTCATAGGAGTAAGAATTAGTTCGTATTCAATTTTCTATTTCAAATACTCATGACAATTTGAGATACATTGAAGGGAGGTTAAATTGAAAAGATATAATTTGCTTGAATATTTAAGGGTATGCTCGCCTTGGTCTAGAAGAAGAAAAAGTGAAGAGGAATCAGTCCATTCAAAGGTTGATCCTCATTCATTGGAAAATATTCAATGTCAAACCTAAGCATAAGGCTTGGCATAACTTTAGGGTTTAACAACCTACAATTTTGAGCTCCAACATATTGGTGACTCTTTTAGTGAGATATTTGATAAATCCATTTGGGAAAAGACTCAAGCTATTGGAAGAATTTGAAATCTATGTCTGGAGCATTATTAAAAATTGGGGAAAGGATTCTACTGAAGGAAAAGACACATAAGAATAAATATTTTTCCTCTTTAAAAGACATGTGGACTCTATTAAAGGAACCTAATGAAGATAAGAATCAAATGCAATAATCTCAGATTACCAAAATGTACTAGTACACATTCTCATGAGATTCTAAGTTCAGGAATTCAATATCCACAAAAACCATGGCAAGCATGTCCTTAGAGAAAAATATATTCTCTTGAATAATGTAAGCCATTGAATTTTAGTAAAACCCTTGGTGGTCGGAAGGAATTTCCTCTTGAGATCGAAAAACATGTACCAAAATTTCATGGGAATAGATCAAAACCAGTAGTCAGATATTTGAAAGTATTATACGCGTTCATAAATAATTATCAGGTTTACAAATAAGATGTGGTTATGAAGCTATTTGCAAGGTCTCTAATAGGTGTTGCAAATCAAATTTTTAGTATGATACAGGTTTATGAAGCATATCATCATGGAAGGAATTAAAAAGGTAGTTTCTAATTGATTTTCATGATACCATAAAAGATAATGCACCCATCCTCATGATTCCAGTTTGTTCACCATAATACCTTTCATACCAAAATAATTTTCAGCCATTTATTAGAATAATTCATGTAATATTAGTCCCATGATGTATGTTGATGCATTGTTCAATATAAAGAAACAAGAGGGAGAGGATCCATATTCTTTGTTCAAAAGGATTATAAATGAATATATGGGAGTTCTAAAGTATTTTAGACCTCAACATATTGAATGTGTCAATTTCTTTATTGAATTGTATTCAACCCAATTTTGATTTTATCCTGAAGAGTTCAAACCAAAAGACTTCTCTCAAATCCCTAATTGGTAATACAATATTGAAATTATAAAGAAAAATAGGGCAGAGAATGTGGAGTCACAAAATACTCATGATCATGTTATTGAAGGTATACCAGATAATCAACCCATTATTAGACTCCAAAAACATTGCCAATTAAAGAGTATATAAAGGAGGACTATTTAAATAAAAATATTTTAGAGCCAAATGAGGGTCCATCTAATGAAGAGATAAATTATGATATTTTTTTGTCCCTTGGATATTAATGACATTCATGACTTGGAGCCTCAACCTGAAGAAATTATTGTTGACTTTAATAATGAGGAATGGTTTCAATTATCTAACATATACAGTGAGAATAAAGAAAGTATGGAATATGAGTTATGTAGAGAAGTATTCTCGCCCAATAGTGAACAAACAATTGATCCATCAATATTAAATATCACGATGACACTATTGTTGAAATATAGACACGTATCAATGATAAAGAATATGAGGAGGTATGTTCACTCAATAGTGAACAAATGTCAAATTTATTAACCATATAAAGTCAAAGTGTGGTTACGAGAGCAATTCAAATTTCTTATGTCCTATGCACATCAATTTTGACAAAGAATATGAGAGACATAGTGATAGAATAGAAGAGATGGATGTGTCCAAAGAAGAAGTTGCAATTGAAGGTACGTACTGTGGAGAACAGATAGAAGCATGATATATATTTGAATATTACATTCAATTTTTTTCAAACCCCCTATATAATGAAACAATAGAGGAAAACTAGAGTATATCGTGCCAAGGCTGCATGTTGAAAGGTGACTTTCATGTGTTCTCAAATCTAGTATGTGATGAGGTAGTAGAAGAACACCAAACACCATTTTTCTAAATTATATGTAAAAATGGTGTTTTTAAATTTTTTAATCTGTTATATGAAGAGGAAAAAGAATATTCAGATAATGAGAAAATTGTACCAGTTTGGAAAAGAAATGACATTGCTAATAAAATCAATGTACCTGAAGACCATGGAGAATCACAAAAATTAAATTATTCAAAGCAAACTTGGGATACTAAAGTTGTTGATGGAGTATAATTAGAATTAAGTGAAATAAAACATATGGACCACTTAGGGTTTCTTGAATTTTTTCCCACCAACAAGAAATTCAATTACAGAATGAACTAGGAGATGAATATTTTGATTTGAAGAATTATTTTCAGAATTCACCTGGGTTGTGGCACTATGTTATTAAAAAATTTGAGTATGATGAAATCAGATATAATGATTCCAGTTGTGGCTGAATATGAATACTTCCTCTTATTTAAAATGAAAAAAATACTAAAATACATTAGGATTGACAAAGGGCATGATGATAAAAGGATAAATAATGTCAATTGTAACAAAGGAAACTAGGCAAGCAATGATAATTCCAGAGTTTTTATATTTCTACAACATCAAAATCAAATATTTGAATGAGGAAAGGATTAGTTTTTCATTTTTTGTGCCATGGGGCCACCAAATAAAATTATAATTTCATTTGCAGAGCATAACAAGCAACATTTTGAGGAACCAAATAAATTTGGCAATTGGTCTACTTCCACTAGAGAAAACTAATCCTTGGTATGCGCCCAAGGGGCATACATCCCCAGACAGAACCATTGTTGGAACTCTAATTTTTTGCAAATTTAAGTGTTTCCTAAATGTGAAATTTTTTATCAAAACCCTTAAAATTACCCTTGTGAATCCTCAGTCTGATAAATGAAATCACTATTCCATCATATTTGATTCTTACAAATATACACATATATCTACCTTCAACTTCTGAAAGTCAAAATTAATATCTTTCTGAAGTACCAAGTTTTAGGGTTGCATAACATCTTCACAGTTTGCATATTGAAAATCAGTGATGTAAGTCATTTTCCAAGTTGAATATCTCAGTGCATAGTAACCATATGACTAAACCAACTGTTCCTCCAAATCATCCATATAACATTGTACACCTTTACCAGTTTTCAAGATCTCAGGACCTTGTTTACTGATTTTACAATAGCCAAACCAAATGCGACTTTTGATATTTTGTTATTAACATTTGTTGAGTCTATTAAAGTGGCCTATTTTAGGGATTAATATTTCATGCCCAAATGTATTTCAAGACAAACTAGTCAACCCATGATATTGTCTATACCATAATGGACTCATGTGTAGATTCTAGAAGTCCAAACAATTCATTTGATATTTTTCCTGAGAACCAGATGCAATTTATGCATTTGGGAAATCAATACTACTCGGCCATGCATCGTGACATCTAAATCTCGATCACAAATTTTTATAATTTAAATTATAATGGTTTAAATGATAATGTGTTTAAAGACATGTTTATCTTATTGGAGATGGAAGATTTTGAAAATGTTGGGCCCTTTATCTCAGTTTCATGTCTCACAATTAGAGGTTAAAAATTGAGCTTTTTAAAATAATTTTTGAGTATATTATTATTGTCTATGTAAATAGTGTGTATTTGTGAGAAGGTGAAGCCTTGTGGAAATGAAACTCTACTATTTAATTTTTTAGTGAAATGTTAGTAGATCGAAGAGACTCAAGAAATGTCACATTGATACCCTTACATCTCCTCGATGAGAAAAACAAGAGTTAACCATTAAATCATTTTGAAGGAATGATCTAAAATATTACAAAATAAACGAATGGTAGACCCTTTTCATGAATATGGCCAAACAAAATAAAATTGTGAAATTTTGAAATTTTTATCAAAATAATCAAAAATACAAAGAGCCTTGTGGGTCTGTGATCTTTTCATAACAAAATAGTTTTTATTTACCAAACGAGAGGAGCATGAATAGGTAATTCCATTTATTATCCCAACATCGATAAATGGAATCCTGGAAATAGAACATGGGCAAGAGCTTTATCTTAAATTATCCTAGTGAATGGCCATGTAAGTGTTGAGACCATCCATCAAAGCAATAAACAGTAGGAAAGTTTTGTTGGATGCTCTTTGACACTGTGAATTGTTGGCAAAGGAATAATCTCATGGAATGAAATGAAATGATTATAGGTGACATAAGATGAATTTGAAAAAATGATCCCAAAACTTTCAAATTAATGAAGTACGTTGGAGCACAACAAAACATTTGAATTCGGGGGTTGGCAGACTTCGCTAAACCACGTTCTTAATATGTTAGTGTGAACTGCAATGATTGTGTGCAGGGTACAAGCTCATCACCATTTCATAAAATTATGCCACTAGATGTAAGAGGTTGTAGATCTTCTAGTTAGCCTTGGAATAGATCCACCCAAAGGTGTTCTTCGCTATAGGCCTCTTGGAACTTGAAAGACACTATTAGCTAGAGTTGTGACTAATCAGACATATGCATACTCACTTTCTCACAGTTAGATTCAAGAAAAAGTATTTTGATAAGGAGTTCAATTATTGATATGTATTGCATAATGAATATGTCATAACCCGACTAGTTAGATTTCTGATTTCTAGGATTTTTTAAACAACACAGAGGAATTTTATCGACTTGGTCAGATATTTCTTGACCTAAGTTGTTATGATTTAATTTTGTGGACATGTTATTCTTGTTTTTGTTGGACTATATGACTTATATGATTTTATGTTAACATATTGTCGTGATTTTATAATGATGAATTATTCATGATAAAATGATAATTAGTGCAATAGATATGATGCAATTTATTTTCAATTATGATTTATGGGCTAACCTACTGATGATCAACCTAGTGGTATAGTTGGTTTGGCAGGTTTTAAGGTGGGGGTGTGTTTCAAGTAGAGCAAGCTAGCTCCTCGGCAGGTGTGAGATCGGAAAAATTTGGTTTTGCACATACCACAAAGTCTTTAAAAGTGTATTCTTTGATGGTTGAAATATTTTATTCCTAATTTTTATTTCCATTTTTTTTCTTTGGAATAGGTTTATGTTAATTTTTGATAATGATGTAAATGTGTTTGTATTCATATATTGAAGATTTTGTATTTTAATGACTTTTACTTTTCACTATGAAAAGAATGTGTTTACAGAATTAGAAAATCAATAATTACATGGATTATAAGAACATTATTTTATTAATTAAGTTTTAGATTAAAAGGATAAATACTTTCTTTTTATCTCCTGATGTATTGAGTTCAATAATGGAAAAAAAAATAACATTCAAGAAATTTTTTTATGATCTTTTATATAAACATAAATTTAAAAGTAGAATAAATATCTACTTTGAAGAAGTCCTTGTGGTTGAGATCGAAGAGTGGGTTTAATTGGGGAGAAAAAACAATTGATTAACGGTTAGTTCATCATGGAGTTGGCTTAGAAAATGACAGACAAACTTCAAGAGCAACTTTTGCATTGAAAAATTATGGCATGTGTTACCCATCAGTGGTGGAAGATGGGGAAAAATGCAAGAATAAGAGAAGAAGAAAAAGAATAAAATGGGAAGGGAATATTGGAGAGAAAGAAAAAGGAAATCACACCATAAGTTGGGCAAAAAATTTATTACGAAAGGTTTTGAAGGATCATACCATCTTTAGAGGTTATAATCACACTTTGAGGTTCTTTTATTTGTGTAGTGGCCTCCTTAAATAATGAATTAACATGCATCCATTGAAACTTACCATAATGATTTAACATGCATCCATTTAAACTTACAGAACCACATGATTGAAAAATTGAAAACCATTTTAGGGATCTCAAACCCTACCTCAAATCCAATGCAAGAAAACTGGGACTATGCCTTTGAAGATTGCAAAACCATGAAAACTTCCAAGCACAAATCAACCATAGATCTGAAACAACGAAGACCCAAGCACATGCAAACCATGAATCTACACAATTCCTCAATCCAACAAGCAACCACAAGATTCCTCAATTTCTCCCAAGCCAAGCACACACACCAAGCTCTCAAATCTCCAAAACCTGTTAATCCAAATGAAACCCCAATTCCCTCCTAATGGAATTCAATTTTCCCTAAACATGCAAACCCTCATGACAACACATCCATTTAACTCCTAAAAGGACTCTCCCAAAAATTGAAATAAAAATAATAATTAATTAATTAAAATATCTTTTAATTCTACATCTCAACTTTGAATCATAAAATCAAGTTGAGATCTCTAGAGTTTGAAAATACTTTTCAAAAAAATCTTACACATGTAATTAATAAAATATTAATTTAAATAACTTAAATATTACATCACAATTATCCTTGCAACTAAATATTTAATTACTTAATTAAGCATAAAAAATATATTTACTCTAATTTATAATTAAATATTAATATTCAATAATTGCACCTTAATTAACCTACCAATTAAACATAGGTATTTAATTTAATTTTCAATTAATTAAATACCCTATATTTAATAATTAATTTTAATAATATATAATTAATTAAATAACATGATATAACACCCACATAATCACATCAAGCACTTGAAATCAAACACATGCAAAACCAAACATGCACCAGGAAAGGGATACACGAATTCCTATCCACTATAGGAATTCGGCAAGGGTAGTCAAACAGATACTTGCCCACTAATTAGGAAAATTAGGTTTAGGATAGGATCTGAAATTGAAAACTATCTCCCCTCTCTTACCATTGAGATTAATGTGATAGGACACGCTCACTCCTGCCAAGTCAGGGAAGACATAGCCTGGTACCTGCAAACCTATCATCACAAAGATGAACATACATGAAAATATCATATGACAAACAATGGTTGAGACTAGGTTATCGTGTGGATCTCGCCGAAGAAAGTAACTACGACTTTGTCCCATACCATACCAAGCACATCGAATAGTAATGAAAACATACAATGATCCATGTGCATATAAATCTAAGGTCAGTATTGTCAGAAAACCATAATCGAAATGAAATCTTAACATATACATAAGCATCATAAAATAACCCTAAATCACATATACACAAATGAAACAACATGATAATGGATCAATAATATACTGAAATGTAACACATAAGTATTCTTAAGATCAACTGAATAACCACACATACATCAAAATGCCTAAAAGAGTTCGACATACACAAACTAAAAAACAAACTAAGAGGTGGGTATTACACTTACAAATTATTGTCCCATGTACAAACAATATTGCTGAGTATGAAGCTTTAACAAATGGACTTAAGATAGCCATAGAATGGAAAATCATAGAGTTACACATCTATGGGGATTCACAGCTAATAATCAACCAAGTTAATGACGAATACCAAATAAAACATGAGAAAATGGTACCTTAAAAAAAAATGGTTGATTCCTTGGAATGATACTTCACATTTGTCACCTTTCAGCAAATCCCTAGAGAAGAAAATAAAGCAACTGATGCTATGGCTACACTTGCTTCACTCCTTTAGTTAGAGAAACATGAATCAAGATTTGAATTCCTGGTGGAAGAGCTACATCACCCTATCTTTGACTCCCAAGAAAGCCATGTCATTTGTACACTTGTTGGTTATGAGTCATCCCGTTATGGTTCCATTTACTCATATCTTCGTGATGGCATTATACCTGAAACCTTTAACCAATCTGAATGCAGAAACTTTTCCCGAAATTCCTCTCACCATTCCCTTATTGTTGGTGATTTGTATAGGAGGATTCTAGATGGAACACTTCTTAGATTCTTAGAAAAGGAAGAATCTGACCAAGCGTTAGTTGACATCCATGAGGGCATCTATGGGGGACATTCCAATGGTCTTGCCATGGCCCGAAGGTTTCTTAGGGCGGGGTATTATTGGCCTACGATGCAGATTGATGCAGTAGCTTTTGCAAAGTCATGTGAAAAGTGTCAAAAACATGGTAACCTGATACATGCTCCAGGCAGGGAGCTCATTCCTTCTATATCTCATTGGCCATTTCAGCACTGGGCCTTTGATCTTGTTTGGCAGATTCACCCCAACTCGTCTGGTGGACACAAGTTTATTATCACTGCTACTAATTACTTCACTAAATGGGTAGAAGCTGTCCCACTTTCTATTGCCTCGGGAAAGATAGTCTCTTTATTCATTCTGAACCATATCATCTATCGATATGCAGTGCCTTTCGAGATTATCACTGACAACGGAGGCCAGTTCAAAAATAAGGAGCTTAAACAACTCTGCAATAAATTTAAGATTAAACAACATTGGTCCTCCATTTACTTCCCGCAAGGAAATGGTCAAGCAGTAGCATCAAACAAGACCATTCTTAAAATATTACATAGAACAGTTTGTAAGAATGGTAGAGATTAACATTTATAGATAAATTTGGCTTTATGGGCCTATAGAATGAGTATTCATACTCCTAATGGGGCTACTCCTTTTTCCCTTTCATATGGCGCTGAAGCAGTGTTACCTTTGGAGGTTGAGATTCCTTCACTTTGAGTTTCTCTCCATGGTCTAGTTATAGATGAAGACTACAATGCCATGAGACTTCAAGAGTTAGAACTTCTAGATGAAAAATGTCAATCATCATTTGACCATATGAGGGTCTATCAAAAGCGCATGTCCAAAGCCTTCAACAAAAAGGTTTTCCCTAGAGAATTTCAAGTGGGAGATCTTGTCGTACGTGAAAATCCTAATAATCAATAGCATAGAGATCAAAAGGACAAATTTGAACCTAATTGGCTTGGACCTTACATCATTATAGCAGCTTTTGGGATAGGTGCTTATTTACTATCTATAGAAGATGGAGAACATCTCCCTGATCCTATCAATGTCTTGCACTTGAAGAAGTTCTATCCATGTTGCCCATTTTGTCTGGGGGCATCCTTTTATACATATTTATTGATCCTAAAAAAATCCAAAAAATGATATATTGTCAAAAATTCTAAAAATCAAAAAATGTCCTAAAAAAATGATCATCTTAGTGAAAACCTAGGAATAGGTTCTTTAATGTATCTCCAAAAAAAATTATATATTTCAAAAATACAAAAAATCAAAAAATTAAAAAAAAAAAAGAAAAAGTGCCTTGGTGAAAACCTGGAAACAGGTGCCTTGGTAGAAAAAATTCAAAAAAATTATAAAAAGTCCTGAAAAAAAGAAGAAGAAAAATGAAAAAAATGAAAGAGAAAAATTTGTAATAAAATCCAAGTAGTGAAAACTTGGAAACAAGTGCTACTTGAGGCCTTTGCACCCCTGTTTCTTAGCATGTGTTCTTGACACTTAGCCTCTCTCCATCATGCCTTGTCCTTGTTGCCTTGGTCTAAAATTTGTCTTTGTCTTTGTCTAGGGGGCATAACTATGTTAGCTTTGGTCTCTTGGATGTGTGTCTTTAGGACATCTCACCCAAATGGTGTTTTTCAACACCACCCCAACTGTATTTTTCAATACAACCCTTGACATTGAGTGTTTTTCAATAGTTATCAGTTTGGTCTTACCTCGTTTTGTCATGTGGTCTTACCTGCTTGCAAGCATTTGATCCTTATCCTTAGAACTCAGTATCATTTAACACACTTAAATTTTTAAACACAATTCTTAATTCTTGAGATATGTCATGATATTTTCTTTGTGTGATGACTATTATTGATTCTCATTGAGTGTCCTTTCCTAATAAGTCTCTCGGGAATGCATAGCTAGATGACTTGGGGCATAGGGAATGTTTTTATTTGCTTCTTGCTTTATGCTTCACTATTTTTTCACAACCGTTATGCTGGTCATCCTGGTCTCTATGCCTTGATGCGAGCATGGTTTTGCTATATTAAATTGGGTAAGCTAACATCACAGTCATCTTGACCTTTATGTCTTTGATGCTTATGTTAGAATTTTTCCACATTCCAATCTGATATAAATCACATTCATATCTTCATAGTTGCACTTGTGACTAGTGATGATTGTTTGAATTTCCAATGTTCGTTAATAATGGCCCAATGATGAAAATAAGTTCCCTAACATTCTCTCATGAATGATGAACACAAAGTCCTATGTTACAATTTCTCTATTGCAAGTACACCTTTGTATTTTCATGTAGATTACATTGTTAGACCTCATGTTAGTTTGCATTATGAGTTTGAGAGGGTTTCCTTCATCTTTCTTGTGGACTTTTAATCAACTTTGATCATGTTTGATCTTCATTTCCTTATCTTCTTTCACGATCTCAATCAAAATTTTCTATCTTAAATAGTTGATTGATTTTGGAGCATTCTCTTTCTTAAGGCAAATTCTCTTTCTTCTCTCCATTTCTTTCCACCTCTTCCAAACTTTTGTCTTCCATTCACTTTCACCACACTTATTTTCTTCTAATTCAACCTTGGGGCATCATCTTTCATGCTTGATGATCTACCTTGGTTCTGTGGTCCTTATATCTTTCATCTTACATCAAGATCCTTATCTTTAGTTCAATTTGATCAAGTTTATCAATTTGTTATTTCTCCTCTATCTCATTTCAATTTTGATCACGAGGGGGCAGTACCTATCACACTTCAATCCTTTATTCAACTTTATCAATCATATCATTTTCTCTGCTTGGGGAAACCTTGCTTGAGTTTCTTATCTCAGACATGTCAATTACTAATTTACAACGCTGTTGACCTTGTCTTTTTTTTTGCAATCAGCTTATCTTTGTTCTGATTTCAATTACTTATTTACAATGGTGTTGATGTCTATGTTGTTTTGTGATCCCAAATCGATCTCACACTTCAACTGCATTCTTTGACTACATGTGTTCCAATGATCACACATTAGTCAAAGAGGGGCAAATGTATGAACCCTAAAATGGTTGCCTAGACTGTGGGCCCCATTTATCATTTTATCAATTTATCAAATTCCTGAATCAATGCTTTGTAACATTTTTAATTCAAATCAATTTCCTTGATCAAATCGTAATTAATTCAATTATTTCAATATTTCCTAGGGTTTGATCATTTTTATTTAATTAAAAGATTTAATCTCCCTTTTAATTAAATAAAATTCATGTTATTTAATTAAATTAAATTCCTCCCATTTAATTAAATAAAATTCTTCTAATTTATTTAATTATAAAAAAACCCCTCTTTTAATTAAATAAATAAAAATCCCTTTTTCTTCACATATTTCTAAGTGGTGGGCTTTTTTCTTTAATGAGCACATGGATCAACCAAGATTTAATCTCCACCATTTCTTATTTATTTTTGCCTCTTTATCTCAACCATTCACTTTTCTTTATAAGTAAACCTCTCCTCATTCTCATATAGAATTTTTATGTATTGTTATGCTGCAGGTTTGGAGAGAAATTTTGAAGGAGAATTTGAACACTCAAGCTTGGATATTGCAACTTCTCTCTTCTAGTATTCTTCTTGCATCCATGACTATTCATGTAGATTAGATTCATGTTTCCTTTGATATATTAATCTTGCATTTGTATCTCTTTTCATAGAATAATCATGCATTGTTATCATATAGATTAATTTCTTTTTATGCATTGCAATCATATAGAATAGATTTCATTTTCATGCATTGAATCTCTCATTTCATGGTGTACTTACATGGGCACAACTAGGTCAATCTGAGGGCCTCCATCATAAACCTTTGCACTCCATGACTAGAGAGATATGAGTCAATATTTCAGGCCTCATTCTTAAGCAACCTTTAATGGAATGATTCATAGAAGTGTGACACATTTTCATCACATAGTATTCTCATGCCAGACTAAGGGCAACACAGATTCAGGCATGGTTGGGGAGGCATGATTGAGGATATTATCGATGCTACTCGTCGATATGGATGGGGTAGTTGTATTTTGGCACACTTATATAGAGAGCTTTATGAGATAGTGTACCAGTTATCATGGAGCATGATAGTTGGTATCTTGATACTTCAGATTTGGGCATGGGAGTATATTCTCATGCCATGGCCAATTGTAGATAGGTAGAGGGATCCAAATGATCTATATGTATTTATGCATTCATGATATATCCAGCAGCCCTACAAGGATAAGCTAGAGTATTGGTGGTGTTTATTAGATGATGTGGCTGAGGTTGAGTGGAAATCACATATGGACTGTGAGGAGTGGGCCTTAGGTTGATGAAAGATGTTGTATTTCTTTCAAAGAAGGTACAAGTCATTGGTTGCACTAGGTACATTGTTGAGCACTTCATTATTATCTATTTTTTTAGGCAGTATGGAAGAGTGCAGGGTGTACCATAGGATTAGGCCATTTATGCACGTATTAGGGATGAGGAGGCATAGTGGTGAGCCCAACTATCATATGAGACTACCCTTTGATAGATTATAGAGATGGTTGAAGTAGGTTGGGATTATCTTCTTGATATTATCCATGGGGGGATTATAGATGAATACATGGATGACTTAGACTAGCATCCATTCCCACAGTTCACTTCTCTAGAGGAGATAGCACCAAGAGTTTAGGAGGCATTAGATTATGATCATGTTGATGATGGTCCTGTGGGTGGAAAAGGGAGAGGAGATAGGGGTGGTAGGGATGGAGGTGGTAGGGATGGAAGTAGTAGGGGCCCTCCTAGAGACAAAGGTTAGATATTTGACCAGGATGATAAAGGTGATGATGGAGCTGACCGAGGTGGTGGAGGAGAGGAGGGTAGGTGCACCTAAGTGAGAATCATTCCTCCTTGCAGAGATTCAGGACCATTATTACCAAGGCAGAAACAATAGTAGAGGCTAGTAGGTCAAAGATAGATTGGGAGAGTAGTGTCAGTGGCAGGACTCCTCCATAGGATCCTCCCAGAGATAGGGGCAGAGAGACAGATTATTTATCACACTGTGAGAGGAAGAGACAGAGTAGTTGATGGCTCAGATTACTACCATGGATGAATTGTTAGCGGACAGGGATAGGCAACTAGATATGTTGAGATCTAAGAGAGATCAGTAGTTGGATGTACTCAGAGGTAAGAGAGATCAATAAGGGGATAGGTTGAGAGATATTAGAGACCTTCAGTCTCGTACTGCCACACACCAGGGATAGATAGAATCCTATTACTTTTCTTTATATTGCTTGTTCGTTCCTGAGCCTCAGAGAGCTCCATTGTATTCTACTATTTCTCAACAGTTAGAGGGATCCATGCCACTACCACTTCCTAAATGGGTCGATGTTCCACCTCCTACCCCTCATGATCAGGCCAAGGGTGGGAGTCTGACATGATACATTCCATTATTGTGATATTTTATATATTGATCCAGTAGTGATCTCCTGATATTTACTCCATGATACTTGATACATTGTTTTTTTCATATTAATATGTTATCCATTGATATATATATATGAGATAGTGTTGGAAAATTCACACTTAGGGTGTATATGACTTATTTTGTGTTGTCATTATGGAAACAAAGTCATATGAAGTTTTGACAATAAACTTTGAAGATCAAAATTTGCTAAGTATAGAAAATAGAATAGTACAAAGATATGTAGTTGATTAGAGCACCAATGCACATGCATACGACTGAATCAGACTATGTTCCTCCATAATTAAGCTTTATGATATGTTATTAATCTTATTCTATACACGCATGGTATGATATGTTAGTACGGTGAAGTTACAACAAGTTCAAGTGCCACTAGCAGTTCAGAAAATAGAGTATGAAGCCGACTTCAAATTTTGGATTAGCGTATAATATTTTATTTTGTAATGGCCATATGCCTATTGTAACATGCTTGCAATTATGTCTTTAACACTCATGTAAACACACTTAAGCCAATTTGTCTGGAAGCATTATGTATGTTGTTTTTGGGCCGACTAAGGTATTGTTTTTGGTCGCGTCTATTCAGGCATGTATATATACTAGACATGCAATTTTGTATTAGGTGTGTCAATGGAAAATAAGTAGAGAAGATATTTAGAAGAGAAATATAAGAAAATCAGTATGAATTATAAGTCTTCAAGATATTAGAGCATCAGTGCATAAATGGAAATGATTAGACAACAATTTCATTACAACAGTTCATCTTTTTGATATAGTGTATATCTATCATCTGAAGGTTGTAACCTTCATCCTATTGAGCAGTGAGCTTTGGTTGTGAGCCAACCACCTTTAAAAGGGTTTTGTAAATAATCCTAATAGGGTCATTGTACTTTCATTGTAAAGACTGCTCCTAACAGGGCAAAGGAAGTCTAACAGGTTCATAAGACTAGTACAATCATTTGTGGGTACTAATTCCCATCGGGGTTTTCCTCTGATCAAGGTTTTCCTGTAATCATATCATGTGTTAAGTTTTATTGTGTTATGCTTCATTTGATATCTATTTGATTTAAGTTCTAAGTTTCTGAAATAAAGATAATTGACAAACACTGATTCACCGCCCCTCTCAGTGTTTCTAACAATTGGTATCAGAGCTCTGGTCCTCTGAAAGAAAGTTTAACCACTTGAGGAGATCATGGATTCAGTAGAAGAGAAACATCTAAAAAATAATCCTGAAGAAGCTCTTGATGATCTTGACAGATCTGAAAAAGAAAATGAAGAACTTAAACTAAAAGTTGATGGTTCCCAAATGCTTATAAAAAATTTAAGAAAAGATCTGAAAGATTTCTCTACAAATGATTTGGGAAAAATGGTCAAAAAGATGAATGAAGAAAACATGTCTCTAAAAGAAAAGATTGAAGATCTAAATGAACAACTTACAGATAGCCTAACAGCTATTGAAGAAAATACCAAAGAAAGCAAAAAATTAGATGAAGAACTTATGAAAGAAAATATGAAGATCTTGGAGTTGGAAAACATCAAGAAAAAGATAGAATTTGAACTAATAGAATGAAAAGATAAAATTGAGAAACTACACACAAGTTCTCATCTAATTCAATAAAAAATTTATGCACAGAAGCTAAGAGGTGATACTACTGGTGTTGGATATAGTGTAGCTCAAATTGAAATCAATGAAATGAAAGAAAGAAAGAAAGCACAAGAAGAAACCACAAAAGAAAAGAAAAGTGAGAATCTTGTAGAGGGTAATACAGAACCTCCTAAAGATGAACACAAGCTAGTTAACTTAACTTGTTATGCTTGTAACAAGAATGGACACTTGGCAAGAGATTGTAAATAGGTAAGACCTTTCAATGGATATTGTTACTCCTATAATAAATTTGGTCACAGGGCTATACATTGCAGAACAAGTCAAAGAAATCAATCACAACAGAACCAAAGAAATATGACTCAATATAATTAGAGAAATCAACCTCAGAGAAACTATCAGAACATTACATGTTAGATATGTAATTATAATGGACACACAACCAAGCAGTGCAACATGATAAACAATATCAATAGACCTCCAATCATTTTTCACTCATGTAACAAAGTAGGACATATCTCAAGGTTTTGGAGGTCAAGAACTCAAAAACAAGAAAAGCCTAAAGAATCATTGATTGAAGAATCTAGAGAAGTCAAGTTTGTAAAAGCTACAGAAGATTCATGTAAAATATGGGTTGACGTAAAGAAAGATAATGATGAGAACAAATTAGTAGATGCATCCATAGTGGACGCACCTTCTACTTCTGGTTAGTTGACCCTCATGGTCTAAGGGGGAGCTATTCTAGCTCTAAACCCCTATGTGGCTGGTATACTCACCTCTGAGTATGCGCCTATGATTTCATGTAATTTATGATGAAATGAGGAAGTATACATAGATGCATAGCTTGAACTTGGATAGAAGAAAAGATTGAAATTCTCAATGTAAACTGTGTTACAACAATAAGCATTAAATGCAATAACCTTTTATATAAGTAAGTAAAAGATCTTTTATCCTCACTTTTCATTCAAGATTGAGCATTCAGAAAGTGCAGTAGAAGTTAGCATCAAAGTATTGAAGGAAAAAAAGTTGGTTGGTTAGTGAGATGAATTGAAGTTGAAATGGAACCCTAGCGGACACGTCATTTCAAAATCTCATGAAACCCTACTTAAGAAAGTTACAAGTAAGTAATGGCTACTCCAACAGTGTTTGACATCTCTAAGAAAAAGAGATATGTGTTTAAGAAGCATCCATTCAAGTCTATACTAGATGATGTAGAAGGGGAATTCTCCAAGACTCTGTTAGGAGTCATGCATGTAGAGGAAATTCGTGCTTACATCTATTGTAAGAAGGAGTCTGTTGGTGACAACATCATAACAACGCTCATGGCATCAATGATGAAACCAGATTACTCATTCAAGGATGAATACTTGCATCTCACTGATAACCCTTTTTTTTAGTACACAAATGTGCATGAGTTCTATGAACTAGAATGGGTTAAAATTATACATAGTAGGATACATGATGATCTATATTAGATTGGTTAATTTCCTGTCCACATTACCACTGACCTCATTCATGAGATGATTGGACTCTCCAAGGTTGGACCCATTCTTCCTACTGGAAAGGATGTAAAGAAATAGGTTGAACATGCTTTCTTATCTAGGAGTGATAGGCATGGGATGACTATTTATCCCATTATGGAAGAAGACATCAAACTCCCCACCATGATACTTGGTTACAAGTTTTAGCACACAAGTAGACTGAATAGTGTATTTGTAGCTACAGTTCTGGCAGCAATAAGGATGGCTAGAGATAAAACACAATATAATCTCTGTGAGATATTGAGCACACAACTGATTGAGAACATTAGAGCTATCAAGAATGAAAAGAGAAAAATATTTAGATTTGGCTCTTTGATTATCTACCTATACTTCCACATTGTTGGTAAAGTTTCTAATCTTTACCTAGACAGGAGAAAACCCACTATGTCACAAATTTCACTAAAGGCTACATCAGAGAGTAGTGTAAAGGACTCTATGGATATGGAGATCAAAACATTCAGGATCAAAATGCAGAAGAGATTCAGAATACCAGAGAAGATACTTGAAAAGTACAAAGACACCATATGATTCATGGTGGAAACTGATTATACTTTCATGGAAGCAGTTGAGCCAAGAACCAAATAGATTCACACACTTGGTTATGAAGTTGAAGAACATGTGTTGGAAGGATATGCACAAGTTCTTTTGTCCACACCTAAAGATCCAAGTGAGCCAAGATGGGGCACATACAAAGAGAAGACAAATCAAGTTGATTTTTTCTTATATAGTGCAGATAATAAAAGAAAGGCATCAAGGATTACATCCAATATCCTAAAATTTCATGGGGTCACACAAGAAGACCTAGATAAATCTAGGGAAGCTAAGATTGCAAAAGAACTTAAGAAAACTCCTGCAAAAGTGAAAATAGAAAAATCTGATGATATCCCCATGAAGAAAAAGAAGAAATATAATGAGAATACATCCACGCCTTCTACCACCATTGATCGAGAATCCTCTCCACCTTCAATCCTAAGAAAGATGACCAGAAGAAGGAAGCAAGTTCCCATAGGTCACCCATCCTCAAGGAAAACAAGGAGCAAAGTAAAGAACACTCAAGCCCCTCCTGAGGTAGGATTTAGACCCAATTTGATAGTATTAAGGAACAAAATCATTAATGAAGGGAGACTAGATTCAATTACAAATGTCTATGAAAAGTACCAAGAGATAGATAAATCAGAGATACACTCTATGATTATCTCTCATATGATCAAGTTTAAAAATTCAGTATTGGAACTCAAGACAGTCATTCTAGACAAAGTATGGAATATACTAGACTTATTGAAAAGGAAAGAAATTGAAGAAGATATGAGGATTAGAGAAGAAATGTTAGACAATATTCTCTCTATTTTCTCACATGATGAGAAAGCAATTCTGTTAGATTTGGTAAAACCTCATCTAAGAACCAAAACAAGAACTCTTCACATCATGAACAAAGAGTATGAGTTAGTTGGAAAAGAGACTAAAAAAGCATTTGAGCATGTGTTTTTGGATAGAAACATGCATCCATCAATAGTGCCTACAATTAAAGTAACTCCAATCCTTCCCAAACAGGATAAAGAACTAGAGGTTCTAAATGTGCCTATGCTAAGTTCACAGGATTCAACACCCAAAGTTACATCACCCTCTAATACAGTCAAGGATTTTGATCAAACCATTGTGATAAATGATGTTGAGATCACCATGTCAGCCTTGGAAAATGAATTAAATAAGTTTTAGGAAGCATTTGTAAGCACTGAAGAAGCTGAGAAGGTATACACTGATAACACTTCTTTGCAACAAGAACAAGTTCCTATAGGAGAAACAACAGGTCAAGATGAAGAGAGAAAGGATGAACCTAATGAACCACCATCTATGGAGATCCCAGTGAAAAGTGAATATATGGATAGTCAAAATGCTATATTCACACCATCTATCAAACCATCAGTAGCATTGTTGTCAAGATTGACCCCCGACTCAGCAAACCTTGATGCATGGGGAGAAGAAGACCTGATTAAAATCAGTGTATTAGCCATGGAGAAAGCCAAAGAGAAACAAGTTATGAGAAACCCTCTCTTTCTAGAATCAATGAACATTCTGAATGACTTAGTACCAGCAGATAAGAAAATGGAAAATATCTAGTTAGTGGATGATGTTGACAGCATATTGACTTGCTTCAAAGTAAACTTCACAAGTTTAGTAGGATCAACTACTAAAACTATAGAGGATGAGTACAAAAGGGAGTATTAGATGAATTAGTAAAGAACTTCTCATTAGATTTGAACTCACTGAAGGTTGGTCAAACAACTATGAAAGAGTTAGCAAGAAAAGGCAGGAAGGTAACAGAAAATTGTATGGACAGAGGAAAATTCACTTTTGAGCACATTAAGAAGATTGAAGAAGCATACATCCTGGTTGAAAACATCAGCAAATTAGTTGAAACATCCTCCCAAGACATCAACATCTGCAACAGCATCTATCAAGGGAAGATAGACAAGATTGAAAAGGCCAAGGTAGAGATCAACAAGATAAGGACCAGGCAAACCCAACTAAGAAATGCACTTGCGCCCTCCTTAGTTGTATTGAATGAGAACATCAAATAGATAGATACAACCATTGTCACATATGATCAAGGCCCATGCATGGTGTTAGGAATAAGGTGTCTCAACCTTGGATAATTCCTATTCTTATTATTTGTTTTGTAAAATGTATTTCTTGCAAATAATGTAATTAAGTGTGAGTGTACATGTCTAGTTGACATGTTGATGTGTCACTCCACTTGATGTGTTGGCATTTTGAATTGTGTGTAAGGAGATCATGGATGAAATAGTTATGACAGATTCCTATGACACATAAGAGTTATTTCTAGGAGATTTCAATGACAGGTGAAGACATGCAAGATATGTGGCAACTGATAAAGTTGAGTACTTTACACTCTTCCACAATTGTGGGGTTCGGGGTTCCTATTTTCTTAGAGAATGGTAAAACCCTAATACGACTATCTTTGGAAGTTGCCCTAAAAAGGAAAGCACATGATATAAGATTTTTTTAGGGTTACAGGAAAGGATACGACGAAAAGAGTGTATTGTTTGGTATAATCTAGTGCTACTAGATTTGTCTCTGTGTGTTGATTGTCTCCTGAAAGAAATTGCATTGCAAGTGTGTTGTAACCGTTGTGTTGAAGATAATATATTGTGCAAGTTTTGGAGTGCTGGGGTTTTTTACTGAAAGGTTTTCCCCAGGGTAAATCATTGTGTCATTCTCTATTTTCTGTATGCATGGTATATGGTTGCAATATCTTTGTTAAAATAGTTAACGAATCTGAAATTGTAAGGATTTAAAAGAATTTGCACAATAATTTCCTTTAGAGATTAGTGCAGGAAGTTGTTTCTGCACCTGAGTTTCCTTACACATGGATCTAACAAAGATGGAGAAACTCATATATGCATTATGCGCCCATCTTCAGACTGTTGATGCACTGAAGGCATTTTGGCAGCAAGAGATCAAGAATCTTTAGATTTCTTACCCAGATGTGTACTTGGAGTAAGTACTTAGTTCTTTCATTTTTGGCACCTTTGTCATTAATGTCAAAGGAGGAGTAGTGTATATAAGGAGTATGATATATAGCCAAAGTTATGATGTACAATTTTTTGTTGTTAAGTCAAAGTTTAAGAAACTTGACCACATTCCTTTGTTGCCATTAATGACAAAGGGGGAGATTGTTGGCAAGTTGAAACTAAGGGTGCATATGACTTATTTTGAGTTGTCATTATGGAAACAAAGTCATATGAAGTTTTGACAGTAAACTTTGAAGATCAAAATTGGCTAAGTATAGAAAACATAACAGTACAGAGATATGCAGTTGATCAGAGCACCAACACACGTGCGTACAATCAAATCAGACTATGCACCTCCATACTTAAGCTTTATGATATGTTATTAAGCTTAGTCTATACATGCATGGTACGGTATGTTAGTACGGTGAAGTTACAGCAAGATCAAGTGCCACTAGTAGTTTAGAAAATAGAGTATGAAGCCAACTTCAGATTTTGGATTAGTGTATAATATTGTATTTTGTAATGGCCATGCACCTATTGTAACATGTTTGTAATTATGTCTTTAACAATCATGTAAACATGCTTAAGCCAATTTGTTTGGAAGCATTGTGTATGTTGTTTTTGGGCTGACTAAGGTCTTGTTTTTGGTCGCGTCTAATTAGGCATGTATATATACTAGACATGCAATTTTGTATTAGGTGTGTCAATGGAAAATAAGCAGAGAAGATATTCAGAAGAGCAATATAAGAAAAATAGTATGAAGTATAAGTCTTCAAGAGATTATAGCATCAGTGCATAAAAGGAAATGATTAGATATTAGTGTCATTACAGTAGTTCATCTTTTTGATATTGTATATCTATCATCTGAAGGTTGTAGCCTTCATCCTATTGAGCAGTGAGCTCTGGCAGTGAGCCAACCACCTTTAACAGTGTTTTGTAAAGACTCCTCCAGGGTCATTGTACTTGAATTGTAAAGACTATTCCTAATAGGGAAAAGGAACTCTAACAGGCTCATAAGACTAGTAAAGACTATTCCTCTGATCAAGGTTTCCCCATAATCATATCATGTGTTAAGTGTTATTGTGTTATGCTTCATTTGATATCTATTTGATTTAAGTTTTAAGTTTCTGAAATAAAGATAATTAACAAACATTGATTCACCCCCCCTCTCACTGTTTCTAATAGATAGTGCCTTCTAATTTTGATATGTTCTTTTTATCTCATTAGATGCTTCACTTGATAGGTGCTTAGATATATTTTATGTTGTACTTGGTCTTTGTGATGATATTGATGATACTCATGTGATGACATCATTGTATGTTTACTTTTCAGTAATAGATAGATGTGTAAGATGATTCTATATGGATATGCACATGTATGTTTTTGTATTTTTCTTATGCATATAAAAGTATTCATGCACCTATGGATGTATGAATACTCTTAGTTCTTTCTGATTTCTTTGTAAGAAAATTATTAATGATATGCTATGACATGTATTTTTATTTTATTACAGATGATGCTCATGTAATCATGTATGAAAATGCTTATGCTATGGTATGCAATGATAAAAACATATTATTGAGTAAAGTAATTAATTAGTAGATTAAGTAGCCAATCTTGGATTTTTGTGAAATAAGAAATCATTCTGAGCTCAAATAATCATATAAACTTAATGCAACTAATCTGAATCATGAATGCAACTAGATTAAGACCTTTAGGACTGCCACTGATCATTCATAGAAATAGAATTTTTATCATCATAGAGCGGTTATTTAATGGACACCATAGGCTAGTGCAACCTTCACTGAGAGATTTCCATTATCATGAAAATATGAATACTACCTTAATCAGATGCAATGTCAAAAATAAACCTAAGCATCAAGGCATAGAGGCCAAGATGACTTGTCATTTATTTCCTTTTGATTTAAAAACCTTCTTATATTCGTGTGCAATATAAGATATGTAACCTACAATGGCCCTTGTATTAATGTGCATATCCTTGGGTACATGATGGTATGTACGCCTTACTTAGAATTTGGTTTTATACAAACAAATAGACAAGGAGAATGATTCAACTCACCGTAGCCTTCATATAAATAACGTTGAGATATATGTGGTCATCCAATCATGATGGAGGATCTTACCATAGACACCCAGATTATGTGAAATTTATAGGATAATCACATCACTCCCCATAGGTAGAAAATAAAGAAAATGTTATGCCCCTTCCATTTCTTCTCTAGTTATTTTGTAGACATCATAGAGTTACTCAGAGGATATAACAATAAAAAATTGATAATCATAGGCACTAAACCAAGAAAATTCATGATTTTTGTATATGCCACTAGTCGGAAGACATCATGGAGACATGTGAAAGAGTCATGATCAATAATCAATCAAGAGAAGTCTACTTGTGAGTGTTGGTTCTTAGGAACACCTTTGATTAATCATTTTTAGCATTTATCAATCAAAGATTAAATTTTATCAATGTAGTCTATGTACGGTTATCTGTGTCTGGATGAATGTAGTGATGTAGAAAACACCTTTGTGATCAGGTTTATCATTAATTTCAATCTAATGGAGTGTTGATAAACACTGTTGATTAAAGTGTTTAGAAACACTAGTGTGATGTACGTTAAAGGTAGGTGGTGTTTAAGAAACACCTTTGTTTGTGAGAGTGACTGTGACTATTTTGTGCTAGTTTTAAGAAATACTATTTTAGTGGAAAATTTTCTTAGACAATGATTAAGGATGACAAAATGTGATAGACCAACCTTAAACATGAAAAATTTGACCTGAATATTGAAACTGCTAGGAAAGATTCCCCCAGTGAATGATGATTATCCTAAGACTGGAACATAGACAAATTCCAGGTATAGAAAGTGGAACATTGGAGATCTTAGATCTAGCTGATGATATGAAAGTGACCAAAGGATACCCACCAACAAAAACTTTGACTAAGAACCCACTGCAAGAGATGTATTGATAGATGGAGCGATGATTACAAGTGTCACCTGTTTCCTAGGTTTTCACCACTTGGAAAATTTCCATTTTTTCTACCAAGATGCCCATTTACCTGGTTTTCACCAAGGCACCTTTTTTTTAGTTTTTTAGTTTTTTTTGTACTTTCTATTTTTTTTCTCTTTTTTCGTTAGTATCAAGGGGCATGTTTACCAGGTTCTCACCAAGAATACTATTTTTTTAAGACTTTTTCCACTATTTTTGATATTTTCTACTTTTCCACTATTTTGGCTTTCTTCAAGATCACTTTTTGTTGTTTTTTGAAATTTCCTCAAGACCAATTTCTATTGTACAAGCCCTTGGGCTAAATATCAAGTGTAAAACCTTTTCAAGTGAAGAGTACTGATAGGATTAGGGAGAACATATCCTTTAGGTGTAGTTAAATGATAAGCTCCTAATCTAAAAGTTCTTGTA
Organism: Thuja plicata; assembly: GCA_018584345.1. Lineage (NCBI taxonomy): Eukaryota > Viridiplantae > Streptophyta > Pinopsida > Cupressales > Cupressaceae > Thuja > Thuja plicata. The sequence continues at coordinate 1,828,816 of MU228015.1, forward strand.
ATAACAAAGGGTCCCAACCAGTTTGGTTCAAAATTTCCCTTTTGTTCTTTGTTTTGTGGATTCTTAGGATTTTGTCTGAGCACTAGATCTCCAAATTCAAATTGTCTATATTTCACTTTCTTAATGTATCCTTTTGACATCCTTTTCTGATATACCTTTATGTGATCAAACCCATGTTGCCTATGTTCATCCAACATTTGTAATTCTTGGACCCTATCTATGCGGTATTGTCATCTGTGACAAGGCCTTTTAAATATACCCACAAAGAAGGGATTTGAACTTCAATGGGTAGAATTGCTTCTATGCCATAGACAAGAGAAAATGGTGTGGCTCTCATTGGTGTTCTAATGCTAGTTCTATATGACCATAATGTTGGATTTAGTTGCAAATTCCAATCTCTACGAGATTTACTCACAGTTCTATGTAGGATTTTGAGAATATTCATGTTTGATGCCTCAGCTTGTCCATTACCTTGAGGGTAATATATTGAAGAAAAATGTTGAGTCATATGGAACTATGTACAAAGTTCATCAATATCTTGATTTTTGAACTGTCGCCCATTGTCTATTACAATAGATGAGGGTATCTTGCATCTACAAATGATGTAGTTCAGAATGAACATGGATACTTGTTTCCTAGTAGCTTTGATTAGAAGCACTGCTTTGACCCACTTTGTGAAATACTCAGTGTTCATGATGATGTATTTATGTCCACTTGAAGATTTGGGATAGATTTTTCCAACAAGATCAAAGGCCCATTACTGGAACGGCTAATGTGTGATAAATGGTATTAACTCCCTGGCCAGACCCTGTATGATATTTCCACGAGTTTAGCATTTTTGACATGTTTTAGCTTATTTAATAACATCTTTTTCCATTGAAGGCTAGTAGTACCTGACCCTTAGGATTTTTTTAGCTAGCAATAGACTGTTCGAGTGAGATCCACACACACCTTCATGGACCTCTTTTAATGCACAATTAGATTCTTCAAGTTCTAAATACTGAAGTAGTGTTCCATTGAGACTAGCCTATATAAGTGAGTAGTAATGATTACGTGATGCGATGATGTCCTAATTAGGGCTTGTTTATCATTTCTTGATAGGCCATTAGGTAACATTTGATCTTTAAGATAAGCATGTATATTGCTATATCAGGATTGGTTTTGAATATCAAGGACATAGATTATCTAGGTTTGAGGTACATCAAATTTAGGAAATGGTAACTCTTCCCCTAAGAATTCATAGAGAAACTGATGTTCCTCTAGTTGTAGCATAGATGCCAATGTTTTTGATTACGGTAAAAACAGGTTTTGAAGGGACCCCGAAACATTTGCATAGATGCCAATGTTTCCATTACATTTGCAGCTCTATTTTCCATTTGTGGGATTTGCTAAAATGTAATAAAGAAAAATTACTTCTTGAAATCATCCACCATCTTGTTGTAAGGCATCAATTTTTGATCTCTTATTTGATACTCATCATTGACCTAGTTAATAATGATTTGGGAATCCCCATACATGTGAAACTCTATAATATTCCATTTTATAGCCAGATTGAAACCATTCACCAAGGCTTCATACTTTGAGATATTATTAGTACATGGAAACATTAGTTTATAAGCCTTAGGTATCTTATCACCTTGGAAAGTAACAAAAAATACCCTTTCTCTTGATCCTTGTTGTGTAAAGGAACCATCAAAGTATATTTTCCATGAATGTTATATTAAATGCATTATATTTTCTCTAGAAATTTAATCATCAAAGGCGTGTCTTCTTGCAATGGTGAGTAAGCAAGTTGATCTACCATCACTTGTCCTTTGAATTATTTTCGATCCACATATTCTATATCAAATTCACTGAGTATCAAAACCCATTTTTCTAATCTTCCTATCAATGTCTCCTTACTTAGAAGATACTTCAAAGGCTCAATCTTTGCAATTAGCATTACTGTGTGAGAAATCATGTAATGTCTCAGTTTTTGTCATGCAAAGACGAGTGTTAAACAATTTTTTTCAATCCCACTATAATTGAGCTCATAGGAGACTAATGTCCTACTGATATAGTAAATGGATCATTCCTTCTTGAGTTTATCCTCTTGTGCTAGAAAAAATCCTAGTGATGTTTCTATAGCTGAAATGTATAGTATCAATGGCTTTCCATAAATAGGAGCCATTAGGATAGGCTTATTCTCTAGATATTCTTTTAATTCCTTAAAATTATTCTTACAATGTTTGTCCCATTTGAAAGTCACTCCTTTATGCAAAAACTTTTTGAAGGGTTATTCTTTGTATGCTAGTTGACACATGAATCTCATTATGGATTGAGGCCTTCCCCAAAGCATTCTCATTTAACTTATATTGTGAGGTGGTTGCATTTCCATGATTGCTTTCACTTTAGCTGGATCTACTTTGATTCATTTTGTTGAAACTATAAATCCTAGGAGCTTTCCCGATTTGACCCTGAAGGCACATTTCTTTAGATTGAGTCTTAATTGAAATTGTTCTATTCTATCTAATATCCTTCACAAATCGTCAATGTGAGTGGCGCTGCTTCTTGACTTAACCAAAGTATCATCTACATAGTCCTCCATGTTCTTATGCATCATGTCATGAAAGATCATTGTCATAGCCCTTATGTATGTTGCTCTAGCATTATTTAGTCTAAATGGAATTACATTCCAGTAAAAGGTACCCCAAGCATAGGTAATGTTGTCTTTTCTTTATCCACATTTGTAATTTTTATTTGATTGTACCTAGAAAAAATATCCATAAGTGAATATATCTCATATCTTATCTTGAGATCTATAATCATGTCAATATTAGGTAATGGGAAATCATCCTTTGAATAATCCTTGTTCAAAACTCTAAATTACGTGAAAATTATTATGGATTTATCTTCTTTAGAAATATGAACTATGTTAGAAATCCATCTCGCATAGGCAATGACTCTTATAAATCCAACTCTCAAAAGATTTGAAAGTTCTACCTTCAATAGCAATGCGACATGTGGATGCATTTTTCTCAATTTTTGTTTCATAGGTTTTATCCCAATAGAAATAGATAAATGATGCATTATCAGTTTAGGATCCAATCTAGGCATGTCAAAATAAGACCATGCAAAGTTGATCTTCTTTTCCTTGATGAATTCAGTGCATTGTATTTTCTCTTCTTCTAATAAGGATTGTGCAATATGAACTATCCATGGAGCTTCAGTTGCTCCAAGAATATGTGTTGGTTCTTTCAATACTAAAGATATTTCTTGGAAATTTTTGGGAAGACTATCAAGAGTCTCATCTTTTGGCGTCTCTGAGAGGTTTTCACCATCAGATACCTCTTTTTTTTTTTACTTTTTTAGAATCTGATACTGCCACAACGTGGTTTTCACCATCAGTTCTTTTTTCTTTTTATTTTTCAATTTGAGACTAAGAAACTTGATATCCTCCTCTATCATATTTATTCTCCTTGCACTGGTGGAAGAGGTATAGGTTTCACAAGCAATGAGATAGAAAGCCAGAGTGTAGCCATTGGGAAAACTCACTATGTTGGTAGGCTCAGATTCAATCCACTCGATTAGCTTAGGGTTTACCAATTATAGAGATTCAGAGGATTCTAAGGACAAAATCATGTTATCCTCAAGACTATTAACTAGCAAAATAAGTTTTTTTAAGTTATCTTTTATTTTTCTTAGATCATTAAGAGTCTGATCAACATTATTAGGATCATTGTTAGTGTTATGCGAACCTAACTCTAGCAATATAATGTTTGTTCTTTCTCCCTCTTCTCTTTCTCTTGTTGTATCAAAGCCTTCTAATATCCTTTGAAATTCCTCTTTTCCTTTTAAGAATCTAGTGTCTTCATCAATTATACTTGGGATCACCACATCAACCAATCCGGTGACAATGTTTATAGTATTGGTAGTGTTAAAACTTTCTCCTCTTTCCCGTAAAGGTGCAAATTTATAAATCATGTCAATCTCAATATCCTTGGTAGCATCAAACATATAATACCATTTATAATCATGTGAGTCTTAGATATTATCATTAGATTGGTTTAGAAACTCAACAATAGTTATTTGGTGAGCCCTATTCGCTATTTGTGTATCAAAGTGTGGGAGATCAAGGACATAAGTGATTGTGACTACTTTCCCCCAACTTGGATGTAGAAATTATAGGATAGGTCGACCCCCTATCAATTCTATGGAAAGCTAACCTATGGGCTATGATTTTGTTCCCTTCTCTCGAAATGGATGTGTTGTTCAACACAAACGAGGGATGGATCTTAGAAAAGGTTAGTTTGTAGAACCATATGAAAATGTGATGATTAAGAAAAGGTTGGAAGGAACCCCCCATGTTACATATAGATAGGATGAAGGATATATTATAAAGGATACTCATTCAAGGATGTTTGATCTACTGTCTTCTTCTCTAATGTTTCCTCTTTCTTCTTATTCCAGATGTGTCTCTTCATGGTTTCCTCTTCTTAATGGGCTTTAGGAAGATTATCTACTCTTTCTTCTTCTTCTTATTATGATTCTTGGACATTTTTTTGTGATAATAAGGGTACATAGTGATTTGACTTTTCTCTGATGTGAGTGGGTATATACCATTCTCCTTGATACTCAGGGTTTTCAGTTCCTAGATGCAACAATCTCTCACATGTCCATGGTATGCCTTCTACTTCTTCTTCATAATTTCCTTTATCAAATATTCCATGTGGATAGGTTAAATGATTCCTTTTCCTTTATCTCCTAAAGTTCCTTTTCCTTTATAGCCTATTCATTTTAGAAGATCATAACCTTTGCCATATTTGTTTGGAGATATTTTGATCTGCTTTACTTCACTCTCTCCCTTTTCCTCTTTATATAGCCATGATAAGATAGCTCTCTCTTCATTATCTTCTTCTTGAGAGGTTGTAGCTCTGACCATACCTATGGATTCATGAATAGGTAATACCTTTGAGGCTTCAAGTGGAAATGATGTTGATGATTTGCCATATGACCTTGGAGACATGGGGAAATTTCCAATGATGGTGTTGTATCTAGTTTGTATACACCCATGCTAGTTTCTTCAAATTTTAAAGACTTCACCAAGATTCTCATTACCATATATTTTGATTTTTTAGGTGCAAACTCTTTAGGAATTGCCTTATTGTGAGGAACCACACTATCTTCTTTCACATTATTGTAGGAGTAGCTTGAATCAGCCAGTATAGTAACTTCTACCCTGTTGTGTGGGAACTTGATATATTGATGATAAGTGGATGGAACCATCTACATATCATGTATCCATGGTATACCCAATAGTATGTTGTAAGCTAAAGTCGGATCAAGAACTTGACAGATAGCATATCGTTCTATTGGGCCTATCCTGATAGGTAGCATGACTAGTCCTTTGGACGATCTTTCTTCCTCATCATATACTTTAATGGTTATCTTACTTCGTTGATCAATAGCATGTTCTAAAAACCCTAGTGTCTTTACCAAACTAAAGGTACAAATGTTCAAACCCACACCTCCATCTATCAATACATGCTTTACCCAATGTTTGTGAATTAGAACCTTAATGTGCAAAGGCTAATTGTGTGGATGATTAAAGGATTTTTCATCTTCTTCTGAAAAATATAAATAGTAAGGAAATGCAATATGAAAAACCATAGCCTGGAATTTATCTATATCTATGTCTTTTGGGACATTAGATTCATGTAGAGCTTGTTCAAGGACTTCCCTATGCACTGGAGAAATCTTTAGTAACTCAAATATGGATATTTGAGCTGAGGTTGTTTGTAACTGGTATACCAGGTTGTAATTAGTAGATGGTGAGGGAACTATTTTTCTTGATGTTGCTGGTTTTGGAATTGTGATAATAGGTGGTTTAGATGACATTGGTTGCTTTGATGAGGAATTGAACCTTTTTATTGTCACCTTAGCTTGACTGTGTGTTACTGCATTTGAATGTGTAGCCTTTTCTTTACACATTTTATAGTGATCATATTGATTGATGCATCTTTTACTTCTAACATGTTGATCACATTATCGTTATTAGAATAGGTGTAGTTAACTTCATTTCCTCTAGCTTTAGAGGATTCTCCTTTTTCATAATTGGGAAATGGTTTTGTTAATGCCATATGATCCTCATTTAAATTATATCCTTCCACATTGATCTTATCTCTGTCTATGAGATCTTGTGTGACATGTTTAAGTTTTACACAGTCATTGGTCTTATGTCCTTTGTTCTGATGGAAGGCGCAATAGTAATTATCATTCCACCACCTTGGTTTTACTTCTCTCTCCCATGGATTTGAATCTAATAAGATAATGATTTTGTTGTCCAAAAGAGTCTTTAAAACCATTTTAAGGGGGTCTCCCAATGGAGTGAATGTGCACCTAGGTCTAGTCATGCAAGGCTTATTCTTGTTCACATCATTGTTTGATCTTAGAATTGTTTTCATTGTTGTCTTAGCCTCTTTGTTTGCTTGTAGGCTATTCATAAGATTAAACACAGTTGGTTTAACATTTTCATTGGTATCCACAACTCCATCATTAACAACATGTTTTTCTTGTTCCACCATTTAGGTTTATTCTTGTTGTTGTAGTTGTTGTTATTGGAGGAATTATTATCTTTATAAAGCTTGATTTCTCCTTTTCTAAACATGATGAATTTATCTTGAATGATTTTTTAATCACTCTATCCAAACTAGGAGAATCTTGAATTTAAAGAGCATAATTCATTTCTAGCACCAAGTTATTTATGAAGATTTCCATCTTAAATGATTCGGGTATTTGTCTTGAATACCATGTGAATATATTTCTCCATCATTGTAAAAAATTGATAAAAGGATCTTGATTTTTTTTTTTTATATTACATAGATTAATCATAGTGATAGTGTGTTGTATATTGTATGAGTATTGTTGGATGAACCTTTGAATCAATTCTTTGAATGTTTGGATGCTTGGTGTTAATTTAGAGAACCATTCCATGGCTGGTCCTCCTAAGCTTCTGTTGGAAAGTTGACTATACTAAAGTATATGACTCTATTTAGTGTTTTAATTATGGCAACAAAGTCATATGAAGTTCTGGAGTCAGCACACATTATCAAAAGATCAGAAATTGGCTAAGTACAGAAAATAGGACAGAGCAAGGAACAGAATGTTACAGTTTTGATTACCGTGTGTTCATTTGTTATCCAAATTATATGTGACTTTGAATATAATCTTATGATTATGTTTACATGCTAAGTATAAGAGATCATGATTAAATCTGCAAGTATGAATAAGATACAACCAGTTGAAGAGGTACAACTAGTGAATACTAGAACAGGACAAAGATCATGGAAAGAGCCGATAGAGATTGTTTTGGCATGGAATTTACACTTATCCTCAAGACTTTCACCTTTGGATTAGTGATTTTTAATGACCAAAAAATCTATGGTTAAAAGCGCATGACTTGATTCATCCAGGATAATTAGTTAGAGCTATTTTGGTGAAGCGGACTGTGTGAAAAGACGTGTCTATTTGGTTTAAGTAAAATAGTTATAGTTAATGTCAAGCCAACTTAATGAAGGGTTACGTGGTCATGTAAGTGATCAAGATACATGGTAAAATGTTTCCTAAAGTTGACATGTTCATGTCCTTTGAGGAAGTACTTATAGAAGGTCATTTGTGATGGAAAAAGTTGCGAAAGCCAGAGATAAGAAAAGCAGAGCAGAGTGTAAAAGTAGCAAAGCTATATCTGTCATATGTTGATGATATAGATATTGAAGTAGAAGATTTCAGAGTGAAGATAAGATTTTTTTAGTGCTTTAAAATAGGTTAAAGCATCAGTGCACAAAAGGAACTGATCAGACAAGCAGTGTCATAGCAGTAGTTCACCTTGCAGATACAGTGTGTATCAAATATCCAGAAGGTTGTAGCCTTCACCATTTGGACAGTGAGTCCACCACCCCTAACATGGTTATTATAAAAGACTCCTAACAGGGTCTGACCCTTAACAAGGTCAATGTACTTCATGTATTGTAAAGACAACTCCTAACAGGGTTAAGTATCTTCTAACAAGGATCATAAGACACTAGTACAAAATATTTGTGGGTACTAATTCCCACCAGGGTTTTCACCTACATTGGGTTTCCCCATAATCATATATGGTGTTATGTGTTGTGTATATTTATCTTACTTGCATTGATATTCAAGTTCAATACATAAGCATTTAAGTAAAGATTCAAATAATAAGAAAATGTATTAATTGATAGATCACTGATTCACCCCCCCCCCTCTCAGTGATCCTAATACTAACAATTGGTATCAGAGCCCTAGTCCTCAGAAAATAAGTTTAACCACTTGAGGAGATCATGGAGAATGAAGAAATGAAACACCTGAAAAAAGAATCTTGAAGCAGCCCTTGAAGAACTTGACACATATGAAAAAGAAAATGAAGATTTAAAACTAAAAGTTGAAGGCATGAAAATACTTATCAAGAAATTGAAAAAAGAATTAAGGAATTGTTCTTCAAATGATTTGGGGGAAGTAGTCAAAAAGTTGAATGAAGAAATTCATCTCTGACAGGTCAGATTGAATAATTGGATGAAAATCTATATAACAATCAAGAAGCCTATGATGAATAGGTCAAATAAAACAAGAAGTTAGATGAAGAACTGAGACAAGCAAACATGGAAATCTTGGAGTTAAGAAACAACAAAGAGAAGATGGAATCTAAATTGATTGAAGCGAATAATCATATTGACAAGTTACACACAAGAAAGGATTTGATAGAATCATAGTTGTATGCTCAAAAGGTTAAAGGAGATACCAGCGGTATAGGATACAATAAAGCACAAAATTAGATTGATGACATACAAGAAAGAATGAAAGAACCAAAGGACATCACAGATACTAAGGAGATTGGAAATTAGACTGAAGACAATATTGAACCACCTAAGGATGATGCAAGCTAGTTGACAGAACTTGTTATGCCTGTAACAAGAATGGACATATTGCAAGGAATTGTAAAGAGGTAAGACCCTTCAATGGTTACTGTTATTCATGCAATAAATTTGGTCATAGAGCTATGAATTGTAAAACAAGTC
>MU228015.1:1844586-1876196 GCA_018584345.1 Thuja plicata
TTAATAATTAATAAAAGAATTAATTATTAATGCACCTAAGAGAAAGCTTAAGCACTAAAGAGTAATAACTTAACTAATTAAATCAACATGATTTAATTAATAAGAAAACTAAAGATTACTCTAACACTTCACTATTGGAATCAAATAGGGGACGATCATAATTTCATTCCTCTTGATTATCTTTGTCATTGTATTCACCAAATGAAGCACTCCATCCATGAGGCCCAACCATTATGTGTGATTCTGGTTGTCCTGTGTTAAGAGGTGTTGAGGGTGAGTCTTGATTGAAAATAGGATTTCTCCTTGGTGTACCTGCATGATGGAATTGAATTAGTTTAGGAGGTCTTTCTAACTCATCAACATGATATTGATTGTGTCTTGTGTTAACCATGAAAGCGTAAGAGGAGTCTCATCAAAGTGTCCCAATATGCAAAAAGGGTTTGAAATCATCCAAGTGCGTTTGTCAAAAGATAGTGAGTGTGAGTTTGATAGAGCCGAGTGATAAGTTCTAACATCAAAGGGTTAGATTCCCTGATAGTGAGCTGGGAACCAAAGGGGATTGCAAGTGAAAGGACAAAATGACTTGGGAATGATTGTTCAAATACCTAGAAATCATGTGAGGTACACTTGCAACTTGACTGGTGAAAACTTCTAGATTTACTGAGAATGACAACTGAACTTGACTGAGAGACAAAAAGTGTACCTAAAACTACAAATATCCAGATTCTAACACATGCAAATATCCCTGATTCGAGCCCCCAAATGTGATCCTAAAATGATCAGATGCGATGCTGCCCTAAACTCACTTACGAGATGTGATCCTAAAAAAAGATCATTTACGGGATGTGATCCTGAATTCCCGAATGCAAGCCTATTTTGACTAGATGCAAGTCTCTTTCTTGATTGCAACCTTGTATCCTAGAAAAGAATCCTTGATGGACTATTTTTTTTTTCCACTTAGTTTGAAAATATGGAAATTTTTTCAAATTCCAGGGTTTGTCTATTGGATTTTTATGAGTCTAAAGATGTGAAATTGTTTGTAACCATCTGAGAGGTGATAGAATTGGGATGATTATATTTTGTTTGAATTCACACACACCAAGAAATCTTGTTAGGATCCAAACACACCTATCTTAAAAAATATGCTAAGATAAAAAATACTTGCTCATTGACTTAAGAACACACTTAATGACTCCTCAAAATATGATAGTCCAAAAACACACAATGGATTATAGAGGCCATATTAGTCGAGTAGTAACATCAAAGAGCACTCGATATGATGAGTGTCTTGGGGTAGTTACTATTTTACTTACAAAATCATTACCAACCTTTCAGAGGTAGTCTGGGTGGCTTCTATGTTGTATATTCTAGTATGGGGCTCTATTTGGATATATCCTTTGCATCCGCACAAGCATGATTCAGGCATATAGCCCCACGAAGCATTTTACCACAAAAAGTCATGTAAACATGATTAAGGCCATGAGACCCTACTTTGTGTTAGATGTGAGCCAAGTATAAGCTCAAATGACAACCAACTTCTTAATCTTTGGACTCAAGAAGTAAAATTTATTAATGTGAGTTGGAGTGGTGTGGCTCACACCTTGTTCTCACGTGGGTCATTCTCGGGAGAATTTTTCCTCAACAAGAAGGCCCATCTAAAATTTAAAGAAATAAATAGGATTGGTAACCTTGGAGTCTAGATTTATTATTCTCCACTAGGGAGAAGAGAATACTCTCCTATCCATGTCATTTTCCCCTATCAAACACATCACAAAGATTGTAAATTTTCCCAAATTGTAATCTAACTTTTGAGTTTCTGATTTTCCCAAAGGGAAAAGAGAAAATCCTCTAATTAGATTGAAAATTGATCTCAAATTTAATTAAATTCCTACAAATCAATTAAAATAAACATGATGCTTAGTTGATTTCTTTGAGGCAACCTGTAAAACCATGCATTAGTAGTTGGAGAATATTTTTCTTACAATCTTTGGTATGTGTATTCTCTATCAAGCATCCTACAAACAACATTAGGATACTTAATATCAATCACATACATCAATTTCACCCATTAGTCATTAGAAATCCCCTAATTATGGAAATTGAAACACCATATGCGATCTAGAAATTTAACTAAATGTGAGCCTTAACTAAATGCGATTCAGGATTCACTAAATGTGATTAAGGATACTAAATGTGATCCTAAATTTTCCACATGTGATTCTTACTAGATGTGAACCTAGATTTTTGGATGCAAGCAAGGATTTACCGAGTGCGATCTTGTTCACTAGATGTGATCCTATTCAGTAGATGCGGATCTGCACTGCAAACAGAGAGTTAGAATGTAGAAATTTGCTCAAAAGGAGGTAAAATCTAGGGCTCAACCCCACAGTGGGTGCCAAAAATGTGTATCTTTTATGTGTCAATCACTTGTACCTACAATTCTACAAACACAACACTTTATAACTCATTAGCTCAATTGTTAGCAAAAGAAAACATTCAAAACTTAACAATTGAAATCAAGTTATAGCTTCCTATCTAGAAAGAGTTTGATCTAGCTATGACATTGCTCTCAGAATTATGCCTTAGATCAGTGACAATGTAGTTTTAAAATGGAAGATTCAAAATGATAGACAAACATATTAGTATGCATCTTAAGATAAAAACATTAACGTTCTACATCATTTGATCACTTAAGCAATTGAAATATTTAGTAATTAGCTAACAATGCCTGAATTCATTTCTGTAGCATAAGTCTAATGCAAGATTATAAGATTTTCTGATTGTTTGAGCTCAAAATTCACTCATTTTATGGAGAATGGAGTGAAATGAGTGGTTGAGATTGATTCTTAAGGAGTGATAGGATTAATCCTTGCTTGATCCATGTGTGTCAACTCTCATTGATCTATCAATTAACTTTTTCCCTTTGTGGTGAGTTGTAATTTAGGAGTGTTTATTTAATTTTCTTTAATTAATTACCTTAGCCAAGGGATTTAATGAGGTTGATTTGATTCTATAAGCCAAGGTAATTAATTAGGAATTAATAATAGATTTAACAATGGCTAATGCTTTCTTTCAAGAGTTTGATTGATTTTAGACAATTATGCCAATAATCAAATAATCATATTAGCATAATTGGGAGAAAGATTCTTAATTATGGAAAAAGGGGGTCCCAGGTTAGAGTATCCCAATTTAGGGTGGTTACGGATCAAACCATAGTTTTATTTTAATTCATATTACGGTGATAGGTAATAATTTTATTATCATCATGAAGACCACACAATTTAAAATAGTGAACGTCTAGGAATTGTAGTTAATGGTAATGCATTCAAATTTAGACAAATTATAATTTCCATGTATCTCCCATCACTTCAAACCATTTAAAGACTATTAAATATTTCTTAATCACCATGAGTTGGAATTTAGCTGTAGATACTATTGGCCTAGCTGCGACTTATAAATTTGGGATATTTGATTATTTTCTTTAAGTTTAGAATTATCTTAGATGTATCATATATTATTATCACTGAGTTAGTAATCACTCTACTAATTTTTTAGTGTCTTCTTGTTAGGAAGTAGAATAGCCGTCATTTAAGAGTCAACCTCTATTCTCTTGTTGTAGATCTTTTCTTATAACTATTTTCTCTTAATGATTTTGGTTAAAAATAAATTAACTGAAATGGTAGAAGGGAAAAATGAAACAACTATCATGTTATCATTGATTTTTTCCTTATGATAGCTTGGTTGTAGCTTATTTTATTTATTTATTTGTGTGTCTAGATTAATGGTTATTTATTCTTTCTTTAAATCAGTATATTTTTAATAGTTTGTATATTAAATTGATCAGATTTCCACAATCCATTGAATTTAGAGCTGAATTTTTGGCTTTGAGTGTGTATGTTTTTTAGCATCAACATTTCGGATCACACTCCATGATCCATCATCAAGATGAGAAGAGAGCAATAAGGAAAAGTAAAAATAAGATGTAGACTGGGCCTCACTCAAAAGATAAAAGAAGGGCTAGGGTGAGAAAGAAGGCATGGAAAACAAGGGGAAAGGAGAAAAAAAGACTACCTAAGAGCAAAAAGAGAAATAATAATAATAATAATAAGGAAGACCAATAATTAAAAGCACAAAACACACTAAAGAAGGACTAAAAAGACAAAGAAGAAAGGATAAAAAGAAAAATGGAACCAGAAACTAAAAGAGACATATATATATATATATATATATATATATGTATGTGTGTATGTGTGTATATATACATATGTGTGTATATATATACATATGTATGTATGTATATATATATGTATACATACATATGTATATATATATGTGTGTATATATATATATACATACATAAATATATATATATATATATATATTTGTATGTATCTATGTGCATATATATATACATCTATATAGGTGAAATAGGTCACTCTTTCAACACCAGAATCAAAGAGCATTGTGCTGACATCAGGCACGATAGGGTCCAAAAATCTACCTTGGATGAACACTCGTCCTCCACCAAATATCATATCTATTTGGAGAACATCATGATCTTAGCCAAGAGGACAACTATTTCAAGAGGAAGCTTAAGGAAGCCATAGAAATCAACTACCACCCCATTAACCTAAATTAGGATAATGACTGGGCCTTAAACCTATCTTGGAAATCTCTTTTGGCCACGTTGGATAATCGCCACCATCCTTGACCTTCCCCTTCTTCCTTTCTCCTTTCCTCCAGTCCGAACCAGTGGCCCTCCCCACCCCTTCCCCTGGTGGTATGCTCTCGTCCCCCTTCCCCCCTTGTGTCGGTGTGGTTTCCTCCTCCTTCTTCCCTTCCCTTCTATGTTGTCTTCACACGCCCACACACTTACACACTATATATATTTATACATATGTTTGTATGTATTTGTGTATATATTTGTAGGGTTTTGTGCTCACACACACACACACACTCTATAATACCTACCCCTTAGTCTACATTTCTGTGTCAGTTTATGATCTTTTTTAGGCATTTTTATATTTGCGTTGGTTATTTTAGTTGATTTTGAGGATATTCTTGTATTGCACTTCATAATGTTATTGATCCATTGTTAGTTTATATTATATCATCTATTTGCATATGATGTATGATTATTTCATGTTGGTTAGGTATATGTTATAATGTCATTTTGATTATAGTTTTCTGACAATACTAACCTTATATTTATATGCGCATGGATCATTGTGATTTTTTACATTATTGTTTGACGTGTTTGGTATGGTATGGGACATAGTCATAGTTACTGGCTTCGGCAAGATCCACACGATAAACTAGTCTCAACCATTATTTTCTATATTGCATGTATATATGCTCATCTTTGTGATGACAGGTTTGCAGGTACCGGGCTACGTCTTCCATGAATTGGCAAGAGTGAGCATTCCCTATCGTAATATCTCAATGGTAAGAAAGGGGAGATAATATTTAGGTCCAAATCCATACTCTAAATGCTTATTTTGTCCTGGAACTGGACAAGAATTTGATTGACTACCCTAGTGTTTGAATCCGTCAAGTGACGTGGATTCATGAGCCTGTTTGTGCTTGGGTTTCTATTTCAGATGATTATCTGTTTTAGTTATTTTTTTGTTTGGATGGGTTTCAGGTGATTTAATGATGCTTTTGGCTTGATTTATTTAATGAATATTTATGGAAAATATTCATGTTAATTTTTGCACCTATAACAAGGTTAAAACATTGATATATGAAATATATGGCTATTTAATAATTAAATATTAATTAAATTCCTATATTTAATTAATTGATTTAATTATTATGTCTGAATTTAAATAATTGAGATTTAATAAATATTAAATTCAATTATTGTAATTAATTATGCAAAATTGATTTATTGAATATTGCTTTAAGTTGCATGATTAATTGAAATATTCTCACATGCATTTTCAATTTAACACTTTGCTTTCATATTCTACAGTTGAGTTATGCATGCTTTAAGTGAAAATTGAGAATAAAAAATTTATTTTAATTATTAATTAGATAATTTATATTCCCTTTAGGGTTTTCACTTTTTTGAAAACCTAATTGCTTAGTTTTCTATATCCTTGGATTGAAAACCATTTTGGAGGTGGTTCAATTAGGAGAGAAAGGAAATCAGGTGATGAAGGATTTGTGAAAGCTTGAGAGAATTTTGGAGCATTTCTAGAATTCTTCTTTGCTTGAATTTTTGGATTGTGTTCCTCTCATCAGTTATTGAGGTAGGATCTTGTTCATGTTAATTCTAGCTTTTGGATCCCCGTCTTCCATGCATCTGAAAAGCTAGGATCCTTTGTGTGATCTTCCTTGTTTGATTTTTGTGTGGTTTATTGATGTAAATTTGAAGGAACATGTTCTTGGTTCAATTTTGTGGTTTTTTACAAGTTTGCATGTCATATTTGTGCTTATGGGAAAAAATGTTCTATTTTATGGTGTTAGATGCAAAATAGGCATTAGGGTTTTCATGTGAAAATAAATTTGTTTCAAAATTGCCCTTAGGGTTTCAATTTGAGAAAAATGTCTTTTTTAAAAGAAAATTAATATTAGAATTAGAATTAGAATTTTTTTCTTGTTTGCATCAATTTGCATGCAAGGTTTTCATTTGGAAAATCAAATATTAATGCTTGTTTTCTTGTTTGCATCAATTTGCATGCAAGGTTTTCATTTGAAAAATCAAATATTATTGCTTGTTTTCTAGTTTGTATCAAATTGCATGCTTGCAAATTCTCTTAAAATAAAGATTAATATTAAATTTAATATCTTCGTCTTGTTTGCATCAATTTGCATGCTTAGAGAAAACTCTTCTTGAAAAAAAAATTAAATATTAAATTTAAAATATTTTTCTTGTTTGTGTCAATTTGCATGCAATAGAATTCTATTTTTAGAAATTATGTTTCTTTAGAAATTCTATTTTTAGAAATTATGTTTATTTGAAAATTCTATTTTCAAAAAAAAAAAAGATTTTTTTTAGAATTCGCATGGAGTGGTATTTTATTTTTAGAAATTCTATTTTCAAAAAAAAAAAAAGATTTTTTTAGAATTCGCATGGAGTTGGTATTCTATTTTTAGAAATTCTATTTTCAAAAAAAAAAATAGAAAACTTTTACTTGTAATTATAGTTAAATTTTTTAGTAATTATTAAATAGACTAATTTATATGATGTGAATGTTATAAATTAATCTATAGATACTTTATGTACATTTTCTATGGAAAATTGAATTATATTGTTGTTAATAATTTTATTGGATAAACTAATTTGCATAGTATTACTATAAATGAGTTTATCACTGAATTTTTTTTGTCTTTCTTGAGTCATACTCATTATGCGATGATGTGTCTTCTAAGTGATTGATTTAAAGATTGTGTGTTTCTTTCCCTTTTGTGATACTGCTATGTGTTGGTTGTCTGTTGGGATTAGATGGATATCAGGATATAAAACCAGAGGTTTTGGGGTTTTTGTTTCTATGATGTTTGTGTGCTTCAGTGCATGTGCACATTGTCATCATTTTTGGGTCTCGATCTTATTACCTAACCTGGTTGTTTAACTATTCTTATGTGGTCATGTGTTAGTAATTTATGTGGTATTGGTTAATTGAGAACCAATAGTTCTTGAGTGGGCAAGAACCAGTTTCGGGAGTTATGTTCTTCTCTTTGATATTATTCATGATTCTCTGAGGGTGTATCCCTATATGTGTGGGAATCAGTGATGAGGTTTATGTTATACCTTTATGATGTTCTTTTATGAACCTATGGTAGGTTACCTAGTTGTATAGTATGAGGTGGCTTGCAATAAGTGCTGGAGCTCACAAGTGGCTGCTAGGATCGCTTATTGTAAGTAAATTTTAACAAGTGATAACTTAATAACTTATTATGATGCATTAGTATAATCTAATAAGATAATGCCTCACCCATTTTTGAGCACTATTATAGGCTAAGATGGAGGATGAGATGATTCTTTCCCCCTTATGAGGTGCGGGTTCGAGCATAGTTAGTGGCCTTGTCAGTTTGAGAGGTCATTGATGCTGTGTATGATCACTTGAGTGCCGAGATCCAATAAGGGATTTCTAGGATGAGACTCAAGGGTTAGACATACATGATGACACCTTCCTATATACATCTTAGGTTATCCTACGTGTGTCGGTTACCTCTGGTATTTTGTAGATTTCCTTATTGTGAGTTATAGAACTTCTAGGATCTTCCTATGTATTTCTTTGTGACGGTCTTATATACCTTTTAGTTTTTCCTTCTTGTTGTATACCCATGTGAGTGGGCCTATTATTATCTCCTCACCATGGTGGGAGTGGACCTTTGGTTCCACGGGGTCGGCTGGTAGTGATTCTTATTACCATTGAGATCCATCGTTCATCTTCATGCTTGGATGATCTTTATTGCAGTTCTTCTTCTTCATCTTCTGGAAACTTGTTCAGTTTCATGAGTTGTATATTTGTACCATATGTGTATATTGATTGACATCCTTTGAAGGATGTATTGCATTGTTTTATATTATTCCATACCCTATGACATGTGCAATGGATATTGATTTGATTCTATATGTAGTCTTATTATATGAGATGTATATTATTGGATTTAGTTGATGTATCTTTATGTTAGTTCTTTATACTTGTTGTCAAAGAACCCTCAAGATTTGTAACCCTTCTTGAGTTTTACTTATGTGTATGTCATGTTATCTCATGTGTTGCTTCCGTGTTGCTAACATTACTATTTATAAATATTTTTAAAAAAAATTATTTCGTTAACTTAGTTGTATGTTTAGGTTAGTTCTCCTAGGTTCCCTGGTGGGGCATTACACTTGGTATCAGAGCACACATTTCTACACTGGGAGCTTTGGGAAAATTGTGTGCCCATTAGAATGGTTAGTAGTGCATGTTAGAACACGTCTCCTTGTGTTTTTAGAGTCATTATTCATGATATCTTATTCATGTATGTGGTTTTTCCCACTTGATTTGGGAGTGATGTTTTGTCTTGGTTGTTATAGGTGAATACCTACTAAGGCTTGAATTGTGCTAGGATCTGCGATTGAAACTCTAGGGTCTCTAGTCTTATCGTTGGTCATGATGTTTGTAATCACCTATAAGAGTGTTTTTGATAGTGAGAAGATGGATTACTTCTTTTGATCTTGTGTGGTTGGTATGTATGAAGACTTGGTGATGGTCATTTGACTGCCTCATTTATTATATCATGATAGTTGATGTATTTTATATGTGATATGTTGTGGTGATTAAGTTCTAGTTTGAAGTGATGACATGTAACTGATTGAATGTTTGATAATTTTAAGTTGAAGATGATGCAAGACATTAAACCAGTTAATGGTTTGTATTGTCATTGATGTCAACTTGATATAATCTATATGGTCATGTACATATTTCCAAAGACTTCAGAGAATCAATGGAACATAGGTTATGCTTTTAGCAATGCATAAAATTCAAGTATTCACTAAGTGACAGACAACACCGACGGAGTGCACACCATCAGTAAAGACAAAGATAAAGTCACAGTGATGCCCGATGAGCAGAAGACAATGTTGCCCAATGAGTAAGATCCAATGATGCCCAATAGATGGAGATCTCAAAGATAACTAAAGTTACACCAACGGAACTGGCAGTTGTCACCAACGACGAACTACAGAATTGACCAACAGAACATAGAGATCATAAAATGACAAAATATCTAATTGGCAGAGCTTAAGGATAGACTTAATTGGTTGTTTTATTTGTTTTATCGACCATAGTTAAGCAATTGATTTATACAGTTGGCAAGAAGATAACTATGAGATAAATTAGGAGTTAAAGCCATAAATAAAACTGGCTAGATTGTTTTTCATGCCAAGAATCAAGAATCAAGAATCAAGAATCAAGAATTAAGGAATATCATGTCTATATAAGAGACAAGCATAATTCATTTCTGTAAGAAAATAGATACATGAAAGGGGAGTGAATAGAAAGAAGATGCTGAAGAGAAATTGGTGAAGGATAAACTTCATACAGTCCTGATCAATCAAACTAAGGGAGAGCTAAAGAATTCTGCAGACACCGACAAAAAGTGAAGCACAACATCACAGAGTAGAAAGTGTGGAGCACAAAGGAATTGAATTGATACATTGATCATAGAAGTATTGTACATAAATAGATCTGAAAATCTGCAATTCAAAGTTGCATTAGAAACATGTCATTGTGTTTCAGTTTAACCATTGAAGCATTTAAGTCTCTTAACAAAGCAGGACTTAACAGTCTTCTACAATTGAGGTATATCCTAATAGACTACCAAAAATGTTGATTCATGATAGTAGCATTGGTCTTACCTAAAGCCTATTGACAGTCTAAGAAGGAGGTTGATTCAAGGATGATAATAAGATTAGCATAAAGCCTATTGACAATCTAAGAAAAAGGCTGATTCAAGGATGGTAGCGTAGATGCTAGATACTAAGTGAAAACCTATGTATAAAATCCTCTAACAAGGTCACACTTAATAGTGTGTTTGTAACCTTTAACAGGGTTGGCTCCTAATAGGTCTCACTTTAGAAGAGTGAAAATTTGGGGTACCGGTCCTAGTGGTTTTTTCCCTTAACAGGGTTTTCACGTTAAAATCTATGTGTTATGTGTGTATGGTTTATTACTTTATTATTTTACATTTCACATATGCATTTCTGGATTGATTGGTATACTTTTCATATTTACTGAGTATCGATAAATAAGTTTTACTACTTATCGGTAATCAAGGAGAATAAGGACAGACAAGGTAACCAACAAACAGTTAATTATTTCAAAGTATTTCAAGGCATGCATCTTGTAGGGACTTAATAATCTGAGGTGTATTGATTGGTGGATTAAAGTTTAAAGGATAAATAATTGAGGCCACTGATTCACCCCCCCTCTCAGTTATTACAAACAATTGGTATCAGAGCTTGTGTGCTTAGAAGGAAGGTTTCAAGACCTAAGTAAAAGATCACAAGATGAACAAATGAGATGTGCCCAAGTTGAACAAAGACAACTTTGCTTCATGGCAAAGAAGGATAAGACTCCACTTATTAGGTATTGGCAATGATATTACTCAATACTTAGATACTGAATATGTGTTTCCTACAGAACCATTGATAGTAACTCAATTGAGAGTGAAGCATGAACATAACTGTATGGTTATAGAGCTTTCTTCCTCACTCTCTGATGCTGAATTTGAAGATGTCAAAGATTGCAAAAATGCAAAAAAAATGTGGGACAAACTAAAGCTTGTACATGGAGGTGATACAAATGTTCTGAGAGGCAAGGCAGAAAGCCTTAGAGGAAATTTTGATGATCTCAAAATGAAAGAAGGTGAAAACATACACAGTACAACACAAGAATAAAAGAAGTATTCAATACTATATGAGGTGTTGGAGGTACACTTGAAGAGGAGACAGTGGTAAGTAAAATCTTAAGAACCTTATTGCCTATATATGCTATTAGAGTCTCTGCTATTCAGGAAATGAGAGTAGTAGAAAACAATATAGTCATTCTTGATAGCCTAATTGGTAGACTGATTTCATTTGAGATGAATAACTTTTATAATAGTGTCTTACCAAGTTTAGAGTCTGCATTTAAGTCTTCTATAAGAATAAGCAAATCTAGTCAGAGACACTCATCTAGAAGAGACAGTGAAAGAGAAAGTGAAGAAGATCTAGATGAAATAGAAGCACTCATGGCAAGAAAAATGCAAAGAGGCAAAGGTAAATACAAAGGCAAGTTACCACTTGTATGTTTTAATTGTAAAGAGATTAGACACTTTTCTGCAAGATGTCCTAATAACAGAAAAGATGACAGAAGTGATAACAGATCTTTTGAGAAGAAATCTGACAGAGGTGATAACAAAGACTATAGAGGTTACCGACGATTAGAAAGAAATAATACCCAAGATTACAAGGATAAAGGAAAGAAGGATAGTTATCTAGCTTCTTGCAAAGATGAAGATACTGACACCGAACCGGATGACGACATCGAGATAGTATTTGTAGCTGTGAAGGATGATTCAGATGAAGATGAAAGGTATGAAGAAATTGCACTCATATCTAAGATTAGTAAGAATGATATCTGGATTATAGATAGTGGCTGCACTCACCATATGACCGGTGACAAAGAAAAGTTTAATACTTTTGAATACTATAATGGTGGTACAGTAACAATGGGAAATGATACACCTTGTCAAATTGAAGGTAAAGAAACAGTAATGCTGAACAACCTGATTAAATGTGAAAATGCTTATTGGGTAAAAGGATTGAATTATAATCTGTTGAGTGTTTCTCAGCTAAATAATTTAGGTCACAGAGTAGCATTTGAGAACAAGAAGGCAAAGATCTTCAATGAATCAGGAAAAATGATTGGTACCGGTGAACATACCAAAGGTAACTTATTCTATTTGAATGATACTAATCCCACTTGCTTGATGACTAGAAACAAAGACATATGGTTGTGGCACAAAAGATTGTGTCATGTGAATTTTGACAACATGATGAAAATAAGTAGGAAAAGAAGTGTAAGAGGCTTACCGACGATGACAAAGCCAGATAGCATCATGTGCAAAAATTTTCAAAAAGGTAATATGACAAAGTCTAGTTTCAAAATTAAAACCCATATATCTGATGAGATTCTAGAATTAGTCTATACTAATTTATGTGGACCTATGAGGACAAAGAGCTATTATGGAGATAAAAAATTTATTCTCTTTGTTGATGATTATTCTAGAATGATGACAGTCATGTTTCTAAAAGAAAAATCTGAAGCATTCAAGATGTTTAAATGGTACAAGGCTATGGTAGAAAAATAGAGTGGTAAGAATCTAAAATTTTTAAGATCAGATAGAGGAGGAGAATTTATATCAGATGAATTCACTAATTTCTGTAATGAGCATGGCATAAAAAGATAGGTTTCTACACCAAGAACACCACAAAAAAATTGGATTGCTAAGAGAAGGAACAAATCAATAGTTGATTGTGCAAGAAAACTTATGATAGAGAACGACATCACCCAGATCTTCTAGAGGGAAGTTGTTAGCACTACTATCTATACACTTAATAGAGTACAATTGAAAAAGGACTCAAAGAAGACTCCTTATGAGCTATGGTATAGTAAAACACCCAATGTAAGTTACTTCAAAAGAAGACTCCTTATGAGCTATGGTATGGTAAAACACCCAATGTAAGTAACTTCAAAATATTTGACAGTCAATGGTATGTCTTAAAAGATAATATAAATGGAAAGCTTGATGCCAAAAGTGATGAAGGTATTTTTTTGGGGTATTCTACCAAGAGAAAAGCTTTTAAATGTCTAATCAAAGCTTCTAACAAAATATAGTTGAAAGTGCAAATGTGAAGATTGATGAATTTGCAGAAAAGAATGAACTGGAAAGCACAAAAGAACCAAAGGACTACAACAAGTTTGTATACTATGAAGAACCCATAACTCTACCTGAGAAACAGTGCTTAAATCTAGAACAACATAATGTTGCAACCGACAGTCAAAATGTCATTACCGACGGTCAAAATGTCATTACCGACGGTCAGGATAATCATCAAAATAATGTGCAAGGTAATGAAGATCAAACTGATACACAAAGAGATGTACCTATACTTGCAAGGTATGTAAGAAGGAACCATCTAGAGGACCAGATCATAGGAGATAAGAAAGCTGGTACAAGAACAAGAAGTAAGTCTTTAAACTCAAATTGCTTAATTTGTGAGTTTGAGCCAAAATCTGTCAATACTGCACTAGATAATGAAAAATGGATAAGTGCTATAAATGATGAGATTGAACAGATTAAGAAGAACAAGACATGGTCATTTGTTCCAAGACCAAATGACAAGAATGTCATTGGTACAAAATGGATATTCAGGAACAAACAGAATGAGAATGGAGAAGTCACAAGGAACAAAGCAAGACTAGTATGCAAGGGGTATGCATAAGAGGAAGGTATAGACTATGGAGAAACCTTTGCACCCATTGCTAGGATAGAAGGAGTAAGAATTCTACTTGCTTATGCTGCATACAAAGGATTCAAAGTATATCAAATGGATGTCAAGTCAGCATTCCTAAATGGAATACTTGAAGAAGAGGTATACATTGAGAAACCAAAAGGGTTTGTGGATCTAGACAAGAGGAACATGGTATTTAGACTTCACAAAGCCTTGTATAGATTGAAACAAGCTCCCAGAGCCTAGTACGAATGACTTCATTCCTATCTAATAAGTATTGGATTCATGAGGACTAGTGAAAACAGTAATCTTTATTTGAAAGAAGATACTAATGCTAACACTTTGATTGCTGAAATATTTGTTGATGACATCATATTTGGAGGCAATGATATGCTATGCAAATCATTTGCTGATGAGATGAGAAAAGAGTTTGAGATGTCTATGTTTGGAGAGATCAAGTTCTTTCTTGGTTTACAAATCATTTAATAAAGTGAAGGTATTTTCATTACACAATCCAAATACATCAAAGAAGTCCTGAAAATATTCAAGATGGAAGATTCCAAACCTGTTGGAACACTGATGACAACTGGATGCAAATTAACAAAGGAAAACAAGACAACAAAGGTAAATCAGACTCTGTATAGATTAATGATAGGAAAAATCATATATGTTGTACACACTAGACCAGATATTTCACATGTAGTAGGAATTGTTGCTAGATTTTTTGCTAACCCCAGCAAATCACATATAACTACTATGAAAAGAATTCTAAGATATCTGAAGAATACTGAGGAATTTGGCTTATGGTATAGAAGAGAAGGAAAATTTGAACTAAAAGTGTTTACCGACGCTGATTGGGCTGGAAATCTTGATGACCAAAAGAGCACAACTGGAGGAGAATTCTTTATGGGTGACATACTTGTCACATGGATTAGCAAAAAGCAAGGATGCATCTCTCAGTCTACTGCAGAAGCAGAATATGTTGCTGCTGCTGTAAACTACTCAAATATTGCATGAATCAAACAGTTACTGGAAGGTATGCATATGAAGATCACAGAACCAGTAATTATCTATTATGATAACACAAGTGCAATAAATATTTCCAAGAATCCATTCATGCATGCAAAGACTAAACACATTGCCATCAAGTATCATTATTTAAGAGAACAAGTTCAGGAGAAAGAGGTGATACTTGAATATTTGCAATCAAAAGAATAATTGGCTGATATCTTCACCAACCCACTACCTAAGGATACATTTGAATACCTGAGAAAAAGACTAGGGGTCAAACCCATGTCAACCAGTCATTAAAAGAATTGAAGGCTGCATTAGCCATATATTATCAGAATATCATTCATGATTAATGCAAGAAGAAGATGAACTTCAAAGCTACATCTATATACAAAAAGGTATATATCAAAACTAAGCACCAGAGCATATTGTTATATTGATGATGGATAAGGGAAATTCAAGGAATATATTATGGATAGAAGAAAATTGTTTAAACATGAATGTCAGATATTTGTAAAATATTTGTTTGGCATTGTTGTTAAAGGAAGAGAATGTATCCATATTATCATCAAAAACTATTAATTATCATATTACTCCAAACAGGGAGAGATTATATCCATAGGGAGAGAATTTGTATAAAAGACAGCGAAATCAAAGAAGAAGAATAGTCAAAAGAGTGAAATTGACACAAATAGAGGATACAACACATCAGAAGAAGAAAAATTGAAAGTTGCAAGAATCAAATCTAATCTAACACAGAGCTTACCAGTGGTCAAACATTTTTATTAGTTATCAAAAAAAACTATTTGGTAATTTGATGAATCTCAATAATTGTATTTCATATTGTATTAGAAATAGTATAGTGTGATAATATAGTATGTTGCCATCAATGCCAAAGGGAGAAATTGATGACATGTAACTAATTGAATGTTTGATAATGTTAAGTTGAAGATGATGCAAGACATTAAACCAGTTAATTGTTTGTATTGTCATTGATGTCAACTTGATATAATTTATACGATCATGTACATATTTCCAAAGACTTTAGAGAATCAATGGAATAGAGGTTATGATTTCAGTAATGCATAAAAGTCAAGTATTCATTAAGTGACAAACAACACTGATGAAGTGCACACCATTGGTAAAGATAGAGATAAAGTCACAGTGATGCCCAATGAGCAGAAGACAGTGTTGCCCGATGAGAAAGATCCAATGATACCCGACGGACGGAGATCTTGAATCTAACTGAAGTTACACTGACGATGAACTGTAGAATTGAGTGACAGAATAGAGAGATCAGAAAATGACAAAATATCTAGCTGGCAGAGCTTAAGGATAGACTTAACTGGTTGTTTTAATTATTTTATTCAACCACAGTTAAGCAATTGATTTATATAGTTGGAAAGAAGATAACTACAAGATAAATCAAGAGTTAAAGCCGTAAATCAAATTGGCTAGATTGTTTTTCACACCAAGAATCAAGAATCAAGAATCAAGAATCAAGAATCAAGAATTAAGAATTAAGAAATATCATGTCTATATAAGAGACAAGCATAATTCATTTCTGCAAGCAATCAGATACATGAAAGGGGAGTGAATAGAAAGAAGATGCTAAAGAGAAACTAATGAAGGATAAAATTCATACAGTCCTGATCAATCAAGCTAAGGAAGAGCTAAATAATTCTACAGACACCGACAAACAGTGAAGCACAACATCACAGAGTAGAAAGTGTGGAGCACAAAGGAATTGAATTGATACATTGATTAGAGAGGTATTGTATGTAAATAGATCTGAAAATATGCAATTCAAAGTTACATTAGAAATAGGTCATTGTGTTTCAGTTTAACCATTGAAGCATTTAAGTATCTTAACAGAGCAAGACTTAACAGTATTCTAAAATTGAGGTATATCCTAATAGATTACCAAAAAGGTTGATTCATGATAGTAGCATTGGTCTTACCTAAAGCCTATTGATAGTCTAAGAAGGAGGCTGATTCAAGGATGGTAGTAAGATTAGCATAAAGCCTATTACACTCTAAGAAGAAGGTTGATTCAAGGATGGTAGCGTAGATGCTAGATACTAAGTGACAACCTATGTATAAAATACTCTAACAAGGTCGCACTTAACAGTGTGTTTGTAACCTTTAACAGGGTTGGCTCCTAACAGGGCTCACTTTAGAAGAGTGAAAATTTGGGGTACTAGTCCTAGTGGTTTTTTCCCTTAAGAGGGTTTCCACATTAAAATCTATGTGTTATGTGTGTATGGTTTATTACTTTACTTTTTTGCATTTCACATATGCATTTCTGGATTGATTGGTATACTCTGCATATTTACTGAGCATCGGTAAATAAGTTTTACTGCTTATTGCTAATCAAGGAGAATAAGGACAGACAAGGTAAACCGACAGACAGTTAATTATTTCAAAGTATTTCAAGGCATGCATCTTGTAGGGACTTAATAATCTAAGGTGTATTGATTGGTGGATTAAAGTTTAAAGGATTAATAATTGAGGCCACTGATTCAGCCCCCCTCTCAGTTATTACTAACATGAAGAACTCCTTGTTGTGTGATTTCCTTCCCTTGAATGATTTGTGGTTCTTGAGTGACCTATTTCTTAGCCTCTTGAGTGTGATTTTATTGACCATCTATGATTAGACTCACATATTTTATTGAATTGGCTTTATTTGAGTAATATGAGTTGTATTGTGTGAGTGGTGTAATCAACTTTAGGAATATGATTGAATAAGAAAGTGAAAAGTAAATTTTTGTTTTTTCAATACATTGTGCATAGTTTAAATGTATATCATTCATTAGGAGAGCATTAACAGATTTGGAATTGTACCTTATTGTTACAGGTTAATTGGGTAAAGGACCTAAGTCCCCAAGTAAGTTGTGCATTGCATCCTTAGTAGAACGCTTGTAACTTTTAACCTAATTGTAGCATTTTGCAAAGGATTGATTAAATATTAATGCTAGTAATGAAGTAGAATTAATTATTGCATAAAGTTTCATAGAGATGATGTTAGAAATATAACTTGTCTTCCTTGAGTGATTGTGTGCATACTCTAACACATCTAGCATGAAAGATCTTGGATGTCGTAAAGTGACTACTCCCTTGAGTGTGGCTACTCCTAGTCACCTTGTTATGTGAAATGTTTTTATATTGATTATTCATTTTGATTGGGTGATATCTTGTTGTGTTGTATGTGGTCAACATTAATTTCTTTTGAATTTTCTTATAACTGGATTAGTCACCTAAATCTCATTTTGTTGTCTAGTTTGTGGCATTAGTCACATTTGATTTAATGTTGTAATGCGGAACCTTTATGATTTTAGGTTGAACTTTCAAAGTTATCCCACTTGGGTTTTTCTTGAGTTGTATGGTGGCTATTCTGAATGTTTGTCATTGTTGACCATGTTTTGTGATAAGTATTGTTTCTATCATGTTCTTTGTGGACCCTTGATAGTATGTATAAGGGAGGACATCACAAAGATTGCACTATAATTGTATGTGGGAACAAAATGTGTTATGTAATTTATGTTCTTGCGTAAGTGTTGCATTAAATAAGATTGCATAAACTATTCAAATTTCTATTCAATATGAACATGGATATGTGTCTTCTACATTAAGCTTTAGTAAGTATGTATTTCATGATTTTTGAAAGCATTAAAGATGTAGACTTAATTACGAAATGTTAGACAATGAATAAATGATTAAGTAGATCTTTGGTTTATGCTTGAATTTGAGTTATATTACTCCTTATGATTCATTATGCATATCTTAAAAGTTAGTTAAGTTAACTTACAATGGTTCTTCTAGCATGTAAATTCTTTTAGTGATTACGAGTTTGATGTACCTTCCTTTTTTATCCTTATTAATAGGAGGTGTAGCACTATGGTGCGAATCCTTTTGATTATTTACTTGTTTAGTTATCGGCTTCTAGGAGTAAGCCTAGTTTTAGGGTAGGAAAATGTAATACCTACCCCTTAGTCTGCATGTTTGTGTTAGTTTCTGATCTCTTTTAGGCATTTTTATATTTGCATTGGTTATTTGAGTTGATTTTGAGGATATTCTTGTATTGCATTTCATAATGTTATTGATCCATTGTTAGTTGTATTATATCATCTATTTGCTTATGATGTATGATTATTTCATGTTGGTTAGGTATATCTTATAATATCATTTTGATTATAGTTTTCTGACAATACTGACCTTATATTTATATGCGCATGGATCATTGTGATGTTTTACATTATTGTTTGACGTGTTTGGTATGGTATGGGACAGAGTCATAGTTACTGGCTTCGGCAAGATCCACACGATAAACTAGTCTCAACCATTATTTTCTATATTGCATGTATATATGCTCATCTTTGTGATGACAGGTTTGTAGGTACCGGGCTACGTCTTCCATGAATTGGCAGGAGTGAGCGTGCCCTATCGTAATATCTCAATGGTAAGAGAGGGGAGATAATATTTAGGTCCAAATCCATACTCTAAATGCTTATTTTGTCCTGGAACAGGACAAGAATCTGATTGACTAACCTAGTGTTTAAATCTGTCAAGTGACATGGATTCGTGAGCCTGTTTGTGTGTGCTTGGGTGTCTATTTCAGTTGATTCTCTGTTTTAGTTGTTTATCTATTTGGATGGGTTTTAGGTGATATAATGATGCTTTTGAGTTGATTTATTTAATGAATATTTATGGAAAATATTAATGTTAATTATTGCACCTATAACAAGGTTAAAATATTGATATATGAAATATATGGCTATTTAATAATTAAATGCCTATATTTAATTAATTGATTTAATTATTAAGTCTTGATTTGAATAATTGAGATTTAATAAATATTAAATTCAATTATTGTAATTAATTGTGCAAATTTGATTTATTGAATATTGTTTTAAGTTACATGATTAATTGATTTATTTAATTGAAATATTCTCACATGCATTTTCAATTTAACACTTTGCTTTCATATTCTACATTTGAATTATGCATGCTTTAAGTGAAAATTGAGAATAAAGAATTTCTTTTAATTATTAATTAGATAATTTATATTCCCTTTAGGGTTTTCACTTTTTTGAAAACCTAATTGCTTGATTTCTATATCCTTGGATTGAAAGCCATTTTGGAGGTGGTTCAATCAGGGGAGAAAGAAAATTAGGTGATGAAGGATTTGTGAAAGTTTGAGAGTATTTTGGAGCATTTTTGAAATTCTTCCTTGCTTGGATTTTTGGATTGTGTTCCTCTCATCAGTTATTGAGGTAGGATCTTGTTCATGTCAATTCTAGCTTTCAGATCCCCATCTTCCATGCATCCAAAAAGCTAGGATCCTTTGTGTGATCATCCTTGTTTGATTATTGTGTGGTTTATTGATGTAAAATTGAGGAAACATGTTCTTGGTTCAATTTTGTGGTTTCTTACAAGTTTGCATGTCATATTTGTGCTTGTGGGCAAAAAGGTTTCATTTTATGGTGTTAGATGCAAAATGGGCATTAGGGTTTTCTTGTTTATGTCAATTTGCATGCTTAGAGAAAACTCTTCTTGAAAAAGAAATTAAATATTAAATTTAGAATTTTTTTCTTATTTGTATCAATTTTCTTGCAATAGAATTCTATTTTTAGAAATTATGTTTCTTTAGAAATTCTATTCTTAGAAATTATGTTTATTTGAAAATTCTATTTTTAGAAATTCTATTTTTAGAAATTCTATTTTCATTAAAAAAAAAAAAAAAATAGAATTCACATGGAGTGGTATTCTATTTTTAGAAATTCTATTTTCAAAAAAAAAAAAAAGATTTTTTTTAGAATTCGCATGGAGTTGGTATTCTATTTAAAAAAAAAAAAATAGAAAACTTTTACTTGTAATTATACTTAAATTTTTTAGTAATTATTAAATAGACTAATTTATATGATGTGAATGTTATAAATTAATCTATAGAGGCTTTATGTACATTTTCTATGGAGAATTGAATTATATTGTTGTTAATAATTTTATTGGATAAACTAATTTGCATAGTGTTACTATAAATGAGTTTATCACTAAATTTTATTGTCTTTCTTGAATTGTACTCACTATGCGATGATGTGTCTTCCGAGTGATTGATTTAAAGATTGTGTGTTTCTTTCCCTTTTGCGATACTACTTTGTGTTGGCTATCTGTTGGGATTAGATGGCTATCACAATGTAAAACCAGAGGTTTTGGGGTTTCTGTTTCTATGATGTTTGTGTGCTTCAGTGCATGTGCATGTTGTCATCATTTTTGGGTCTCGATCTTATTACCCAACCTGGTTGTTTAACTAGTCTTATGTGGTCATGTGCTAGTACTTTATGTGGTATTGGTTAATTGAGAACCATTAGTTCTTGTGTGGGCAAGAACCAGTTTCAGGAGTTATGTTCTTCTCTTTGATATTGTTCATGATTCTCTGAGGGTGTATCCCTATATGTTTGGGAATCAGTGATGAGGTTTATGTTATACCTTTATGATGTTCTTTTGTGAACCTATAGTAGGTTACCTAGTTGTATAGTAGGAGATGGCTTGCAATAAGTGCCAAAGCTCACAAGTGGCTACTAGGATCGCTTATTGTAATTAAATTTTAACAAGTGATAACTTAATAACTTATTATGATGCATTAGTATAATCTAATAAGATAATGCCTCACCCATGTTTGAGCACTATTATAGGCTAAGATGGAGGATGAGATGATATTTTCCCCCTTGCGAGGTGTGGGTTCGAGCATAGTTAGTGACCTTGTCAGTTTGAGAGGTCATTGATGCCGTGTATGGTCACTTGAGTGTCAAGATCTAGTGAGGGATTTCTAGGATGAGACTCAAGGGTTAGACGTACATGATGACACCTTCATATATAC
This sequence comes from Thuja plicata, assembly GCA_018584345.1. Taxonomy (NCBI): domain Eukaryota; kingdom Viridiplantae; phylum Streptophyta; class Pinopsida; order Cupressales; family Cupressaceae; genus Thuja; species Thuja plicata. Next base: position 1,866,465 of record MU228015.1, read on the forward strand.
AACTTAGGTTATCCTACGTGTGTCGGTTACCTCTGGTATTTTGTAGATTTCCTTATTGTGAGTTAGAGAGCTTCTAGGATCTTCCTATGTATTTCTTTGTGATGATCTTGTATACCTTTGAGGTTTTCCTTCTTTTTGTATACCCGTGTGAGTGGGCCTATTATTATCTCCTCAGCACGGTGGGAGTGGACCTTTGGTTCCACGTGGTCGGGTGGTAGTGATTCTTATTACCATTGAGATTCACCATTCATCTTCATGCTTGGATGATCCTTGTTGCCATTCTTCTTCTTCATCTTCTAGAAACTTGTTCAGTTTCATGAGTTGTATATTTGTACCATATGTATATATTGGTTGACATCCTTTGGAAGATGTATTGTATTGTATTGTTGTGTATTATTGCATACCCTGCAACATGTGTAGTGGATGTTGATTCGGTTGTATATATAGTCTTATTATATGAGATGTATATTATTGGATTCAGTTGATGTATCTTTATGTTAGTTCTTTATAGTTGTTCTCATAGATTATTTTGCTCAAGTAATTCTACGTCAAGGAACCCTCAACATTTGTAACCCTTGTTGAGTTGCACTTATGTGTGTCATGTTATCTCATGTGTTTCTTCCACATTGTTAACATTATTATTTATAAATATTTTAAAAAATTATTTCGTTAACTTAGTTGTATGTTTAGGTTAGTTATCTTGGGTTTCCTGGCGGGGAATCACACACACACACACACACACACACACACACACACACACTTCCACGCACACATGTTCATATACATTTGTTATATTGATGTGTGGGCATGCGTTTGTTTTCATTTTTTGTGTTCCTTGTTGCGTTGTTTTCTCTTTAGCACACACATACACACTCGAACCCGCTTTTGATTTTATTTTTTTGTTTTTGTGTTCGGTCTTTTCTTTTGTCATATATATATATATGTGTGTGTGTGTGTGTGTGTGTGTGTGTGTGTGTGTGTGTCCATACACATGTATATATATGCACATACATACATACATACATATATATATACACACACACACACACATAGGTATTGATGCATGTATATATGTATATATATACACATATGTATATATATGTGTGTGTGTGTGTGTGTGTCTTTTAGTTTCTGGTTCCTTTTTTCTTTTTATCCTTTCTTCTTTGTATTTTTAGTCCTTCTTTAGTGTGTTTTGTGCTTTTAATTATTGGTCTTTATTATTATTATTATTAATATTATTATTATTTTATTTTTTCTCTTTTTGCTCTTAGGTAGTCTTTTTTTCTCCTTTCCCCCTTATTTTTTGTGCCTTCTTTCTCATCCCAACCCTTCTTTTATCTTTTGAGTGAGGCCTAGTCTGCATCTTATTTTTACTTTTCCTTATTGCTCTCTGATCATCCTGATGATGAATCACAGAGTGTGATCTGTAACGTTGATGCTAAAAAACATACACAATCAAAGCCAAAAATTCAGCTCTAAAGTTTGTATATTGAAATATTTTAAATCAGTTAAACTGAAATGGTTTGGTATATATATATATATATATATATTTGCGTCTTTTAGTTTCTGGTTCCTTTTTTCTTTTTATCCTTTCTTCTTTGTCTTTTTAGTCCTTCTTTAGTGTGTTTTGTACTTTTAATTATTGGTCTTTGTTATTATTATTATTATTATTATTATTTTATTTTCTCTTTTTTCTTTTAGGTAGTCTTTTCTTCTCCCTTTCCCCTTGTTTTCTGTGCCTTGTTTCTCATCCCAGCCCTTCTTTTATCTTTTGAGTGAGGTCCAATCTGCATCTTATTTTTACTTTTTCTTATTGATCTCTACTCATCCTGATGATGGATCATGGAGTGTGATCCAAAACGTTGATGCTAAAAAACATACACAATCAAAGCCAAAAATTCAGCTCTAAAGTTTGTATATTGAAATATTTTAAATTAGTTAAACTAAAATGGCTTGGTAAAGTATAAAATTTGCTAGATTTCTCTTATGTATATATTTATAGAAACTGAAGTGAAATGTTAAATTTATTTTTTTGAGAAAATTAGGAAAGGGTGTTGAATGTGGAAAAATAAAAGAAGGGTAAAAATGATGTCATTCTTTTACCTTCCAGTAGAAATATGGAACTTAATTGCTTTGGCCAAAGCTATGATTTGCATATTGTGTGTGTAATATTAAACCTTCATGAAATTAGAACTAATAACAACAATTCTATGGAAAGACAATACGATTTAATCTAAGAATTGAAGCTAAAAATCCATATCATCTCATGGTTCTCTATCTAAGCTTTGTTAAGAGAGCTCTCAGGCTTAATCTCTCGCAAGGACAATCCTAGAAGAAGAAATGAATGATAAAAAAATGCTCAAATCTAGCTTAAAAATGCTCAAAATGCTCTAAGATATGTTACAAAATAACAAATTCTCCTAAAACATGATATACTAAATGTTATGCAAATGTTGAAATGTGATCAAAAGCCCTCAAATTCTCTCCATATGCCTATAATAAGGATGCTTTTGCTCTTGAAATTCTTGGATCCCAAACACAAAGGAAATGGTTTGTATTTATAGCATTTTCCCAAGGGTATGGGGTAGAGTGAGTTGATCATGATCAAATTTTGGTTAAGTCAAAAGCTTTGAGGTGTTCTCAAATGGAGGAAAAGTTGATTAGTTGTCTCAAAGATATTAGGAATTAAATAACTCAATCATTTAATTAATTTAGCCATGGAAGGGTGAATGGGTTGGATTTGATCTTTTTGATTTGAACTATACAATTGGAAAATCAATTGCATAATTTGATTAATCCCTTTAGGCTTGAATTTAAGTATTTAATTTCATGATTATTTGATCTTTTAATTTGATTTGATTTTTGTCCTCTTGATTTGACAAATGTCCATTTGATTTGATCCATTTGTTTTGCATTGAGATGAGATTTTAAGGCATTTGGCTGAGATTTGTAATTTTGAATGTTTGAGAGACACCTGGTCAATTTTAGGTGTCTACAAATGCCCCTCTTTGAATTGATGTGCGAAGCGCATTGATTCAAAGAAATCTTGATTGTCCTGATCATTCATTCGATACTGATGAGCTGATTGACTTATATGAAAAATTGATATGAAAACCCTGATATGAAACCCTGATATGATGCTCTGATATGAAATCCTAATATGAAACCCTGATATGATACTCTGATATGAAATCTTGATATGAAATCCTGATATGATACTCTGATATGAAATCCTAATAATGTTCAAAATTTTAATGCCCCAAATTTGATATAAGATATGATGCAGAATCCTAGCTGGATGATATGACGATGCCCCCTCAGAAATGAAATCATATTGATCGTAGGTGAAAAATTTGATGAACAATGCTGATTGAATAGATCCAAGATGATTGCATTTTTGATAAACAACGATGCTGAAAGATGTCAAACAAATGCCCCAGTGTGCAGAATATGCAGATTTGGGTTGACTGGGTCAAAAATCTCACAAAATAGGTTAAAATAGCTTAAATAGGTTGAAAAACCCAAATTTACTATTCATTTTCACTTTTTACTATTGAGATTTTTCTCTGAGCCTTTGACGATTGACAATGATGGTGGTCCTCATTCGATAGCATAGGTTCAAGCGAGCACACAGATATCAGAGACCTCCTAACTATGGGCCTCCGGTGAGTGGTTCAAACTCCCTTAGTGCTTTTATTGCTCTTTAAATAGCATTTAATATATGTTTTTGATGCTTTCTAGATAAAATTTAATAAAATGTCACGTAGGATAGATAAAGTGTCGCATAGGGCATAGAAAAGCTGCCTTCACACATTAAAAAGCCATGTAGGAGCAATCCTTAGCCGCGTATGATTCAGGACAAAATTGTAACCCAAATAGTAATGAGCCGCCTAAAAAAACCTAGTTTTTAAAGGCCGCGTATAATTTGTAAAAAGCCGTGTAGGCCTGTAAAAGGCCGCCTACTTAGCTAAGCATCACCTCTGATTAGTAATGTGCTACATTTAATAAGTTAAACACTGTGGGGCATGAAAATCTGCATAAACAAATTTAAGTGCCACCTACCATGAAGTTTGAAAACTGAGATAGAAAATAGATGAAGTCTTTTTGATTGATCATCCAGATGACTCAATTAGATTCCAAGCTAGAAAATGTACGTCCAGATTGTCATGTAGTGTTTAGGATATTAGAAAAGTCATAGTGATGAATGTTTGATAGGTCAATCAGATAAGATTAAAAATGATTATGAATTGTCCTTGTGTCTCACGATATAGAGGTTAGGAGCAATAAGTTGATATGCTCAAGTTAGAGCAAAAATAGATCTAATGTGTTTGATTGACATAGAATGGTTCACCAAGAGAAAGACTAACATGATTCACTTTGTTTTAAAATGTAGGAATATTACCACAAGTTGTGGGTATGGGGTGTAGCATCCTAGATATTTGATTTAGTAGATGAGCTTATGCCTCCTGAGCGACGTACTATTGAGACATGTGGACTTAGTTTTCTTTTAGATCTCCCTCGATTTTAGTTGAATCAAGGGCTTTTGATAGCTATGGGAGAGCGATGGAACTTTGACCATAATACATTTCATTTACCCCTCAACGAGATGACTATCACACCCAAGGATGTTTATAGATTATTGAGGATCCCAACTCATGGAGAGAGGGTGTATTATGATTCAGTTTATGATAGAAGTGTATGCAGATAGGTGTTTGGAGATAACACCATTGATGACGATTGCATTACTTGGGCACAATTTGCCTCTTTTCCCACTTTACCAGCATTGTTAGGAGTTGTGATTGGTGGATTACTTCTGCCAGATAGGAGAGGTCATGGTTTCACAGTCAGATGGGGCCGAATATTAGAGGACTTGATTGTACATCCACAGAGATTGGATTGGGGCTCCCGTGTTTTAGCACAGTTATATCATGATCTTCATGAGGTTGTTTATTGGTGCAGTGCAACTCTTTCTATAGGTGCAGTGGTATTATAGTTGTTGACCTGGGAGCATCTCCCTATTATGAGGCTAGTTTTAGCATGAGTGTGGGTCTGTGGTTATCTGTATGCATTTATATATGATGGCATGGTTGTCCAGCATCATCTGGGCAAGGTTGATTTTTGGAGATGTACCATTAATGACATAGATCAAGTAGTATGGAGGCCATATCTTCAGTGTGAGAGGTGGCAGGAGGATGATGATGAGCTTCCATATATGTTTTTGCCTCGATGGATGATAGGCCAATCACAATTAGTTATTGAGAGATTTTTCTTTGGGAGAGTACTCTGTCAGTTTGGCCGAGTTCAGGACATGCCACAGGGTATGACACTCTATGCCAAGGTACAAGCTAAGAGATCGATGTGAGGAGCACAGGTGGACTATTGTTTGGCCTGTTTGCAGATTGATCAGCTAGGGTATGCCATTTGGGATATGATGACACAAGTGGAAGATGTAGGGATGTCGGCTAAGTATCGCGAGTGGATCCTGTGACATCATTTTGTTTGATTCATGGATCTAGTAGAGCCTATTCCTGATGTAGATGAGCTCTTAGATGATGATGGAGATGATGGTGATGATGGGATGATGGTGGGAGACCTTATATATGTAGGGTTTAGAGAGAACCTAGGGCTGCTTGGGTACAAAGAGCGGTAAGACCTCAGATGAGAGGTGGACATGTTAGAGGCCGAGGTGGAAGATTCAGGAAGCCTAGGTAGAGAATAGCATGGGTATAGGTACCTCAAGGTCAGGATCCTTTGATATTTGGTGTAGATTGGTCCAGACATAGACACAGACATTTCCAGGTGGCCAGACAGGTTCCAGGGCATGGACAGATTCCACAGGTGGATCCACAGAGCAGCACAACACCGATGATACCTCAGGTACCATTAGCGCCACAGGAACAATAGGATCCTCCAACATCATAGGCACCTCAAATTATTCCCATTGTGGATGGTTTAGTGCAAGATGTTCAGGGTTTACAGGTAGGGATGACTGCGGTTACAGCTCGATTGGATCAGGTTTCTACTATGTTGTGGCAGTTTCTGACTACTCTGGCTCAGTTACCTACTAGTGCAAGCACAAGTCAGGCACCTCCTAGTACATAGGATAGAGAAAGTGATAGGGATCCTGATGGTGTAGGGGGTTCAGGCACAGGTATAGCTGGAGATGGATTAGGTGCCCCTGCTGGGTCGTGAGATAGATTGTGATCCATGATTTTTGGATATAGCATTGATGATGTATCATATGTATTTTTGATCAGGAATTTGATGTATGGACCATTTTATTGATGTACCTTTGATTTTCTAATTTATGTTATATACATCTATGATGGACATTTATCTATGGTTATCTTTGATTCCTCCTTTGATGATGTTACGAGATTCCCTTTTATGCATATCTACATGTTTTTATGATGCATTTATTTCTGTTATGCTATGGATGCAATGCCTTAGAGTAGGACATAGATAAATGGATGCAAATGATGTTAATGAAACTTATTTCTATATGTTTTTCTAATTTGACCATGTATGGATTATGCACTACAATGATATGGACGCAGTACTTAGTGCTATGATAAATGAAATGCAATTATCTCTTGATTTTGGATGTATGCAATTTTAAGTTATGATGTACAATTCTAAATGATATGGATAAATGTCTAATGATTAATGTTTCTTTTCATTTATTTTTCCTTGATATGAATATATAATGAATAATGATTAATGATTATGAATGCAAAGGAAAATCTCTTTTAATGACTTGAAACCATTAAATTTGATGAAGTGTTATCAACTTATATCCCCCCTTGAACTTGGAAAATTTCTAGAAAGACAAAGCCATTTCAAAACTAACTTGGAGAATGCAACTAATCTAACATGAAGATGAAATTTAATCTAACATGAAGATGCAATGCAACTAATTGTCCTTGAGGTTTGTGAAAGAAATGCAAACTGAGATATATTTTCATTATAGAGCGTTGTGGAACTAGGAGTCGATACAATCCTTACTGGTGCCACTGCAACCATAAGAATATGAATATGACTTTCCCTCATGTGGTAACCCCTTCTACAAAACCAAGTACAACCCTCACTAGTTGATTGACCAACTATGGGAATATGAATACCGGTTTAATCAAATTCAATGTTGCAAGTGGATGTTGGTATTAAGATATGGAAAATCTAAATAGCCAAGGTATCCATTTGTGTAAACAAAAAAAGGTTAACCCTCCATCCCATATGAACATCCTCGATGGTTTTTAGATGACTAGGTCCTGAGACTAATTCACACAAGTCAAAGAATCTTCCTCAAAACAGTCACTCAGAAGCTTAAGAAAACATCATGTCTTTATCATCGCCAAACTAGTCGAAACATCATTGAGTAGCTAAAAAGAACATGACTTGATAAAGGGTTAATGAAGAACTCGTCAAAAATTTCCAAGTGTTTGTGAAATGTATCAAGATTTTCAAATAAGAATTTCAGATAGTCTGATCATTTAGGGTGTGTCAAATTTTTTAATCCTGATAAAATAAGTTAATGAAACTCAAGGATCATGTTATGTGATCAATCTATTTAGGGTTTGAACAATGATATCCATCAAAGGTTTCAAAATGTCTCTCCTAAATCTAAAAATCTGCTTCTGATGTGTGACCAAGATGTTGCACTATTGAATCTGGTAGGTATCAAAAATTTATGATGTGTGCCCCCAAGTGGTAAATGTGACCAATGTGAAACTTAGGGAAATTGAACCTATAATGCGACTCAAATGCAACTCTGAGACTTTATTGGGACAATGCACAAATGATGGATGCAATGAGGACATGTACAAGTGAGATGAAGGAACACAATATGTACAAATGCAACTAAGAAACACCTAAGGGACAAAAGGCACCTGTTTCCAGGTCTTCAACTCTTGGGATTATTGCTCTTTTTCTCTTTTTTGCTACCAAGGTTCCTATTGCTAGGTTTTCACCAAGGCACTTTCTTCTTTTGTTCAAATGTTTTTGGCTTTTTGAACTTTCTGATTTTTTTGTATTTTTGATCTTTTCTCATTTTTTTGGTATTTTTGAATTTTTTCATGTACAAATGTGATGCTTGACTCATCTGATACTCTCAACTGATACTCTTTCTACTTATACTCTTTCCTCTGAATCAGGTGTGGAACCTCTTAAGATGAATGCTATTGATAGGTTCTAGCAATTCATCACCATCACAATCGGCCAATTTGTATGTCCCCATTCCAAATGAAGAAACAATGACAAAAGGACCAAGCCAATTTGCTTCCCACTTTCCTTTCTTTTCTCTATTAGCCTAATTTTTTGGATTTTCTCTCAATACTAGATCCCCTATTTGAAAGGTTCTTGGCTTAATATGCTTATTATAGTTTCTTGAAATTTGATTCTGATACACTTTCAAATGATCATAGGCTTGAGTTTGATGTTCCTCCAACAATTCCAATTGTTGAAGGCGAGAAACTCTATAATCCTCATCCGTTATTAATCCATGCAATGAGACTCTAAGGGATGGTATTTCAACTTCTAAAGGTAGAATAGCTTTAGCCCCATAAACCAAAGAAAAAGGTGTAGCTCCTACCGGGGTTCGAATACTGGTCCTAGAGGCCCACAATGCTGGATTGATTTGAAGGTGCCAATCCTTTCCTGATTTGAAAATGGATCTCTTAAGGATTTTAAGGATGTTCTTTTTGGTAGCTTCTGCTTATCCATTACCTTGGGGATAGTAAATGGATGAAGAGTGATGTGTAATATGGAATGTGTCACAAAGTTCATCAACATCTTTGTTCTTAAACTATTTTCCATTATCCGTGATGATGGCGTGAGGAGTGCCATATCTACAAATGATATGATTTAGGATAAACATGGAAATTTGTTTCCTTGTGGCAGTTGATAAATGGACAGCCTCAACCCATTTACTAAAGTATTCTATTGTTGTGATTATATACTTGTGTACATTTGAAGAAGGTGGATAAATCATGCCAATCAAGTTAAAACCCCATTGATAGAATGGCCATGGTGTAAAAAAAGGGTGTAATTCTTGCGATGGTGCATGGATCAAGTCTCCATGGTATTGACATTTTGCACAAACTTTGACATATTGACGAGCATCTCTTTCTAAGGTTTTCCAAAAGTAACCCATACATAAGACTTTCTTAGCTAGGTTTAAACCATTTGAATGTGACCCACAAATCCCCTCGTGGACATCTTTTAAAGCTAATTTTGATTCATCTTCCTCTAGACATCTAAGGAACATTCCATCAAGACCTTTATGATACCATGTGTCAGAAAGGATAGTATAACAGGTTACTTGTCTTATGAAATTTTTCTTTTGAGTGCGGGTTTGGTCAATAAGTAGGGTTTAATTTTTGAGGTAGGCATAGATGGGTCCATACCATGGTGAGTCATGTCCATTTAAAAGGGTAATAATTTGGGTATCAGGTAGGTCAAATGTTGGTTTAACCAATTCTTCCACCAAAAACTAATACTTTTCATTTTGATCAGGCAACTAAAGTGAAGATGCCAAAGTAGCCATTGCATATGTTGCTCTATTCTTGTCTCTTGGAATTTGTTCAAAAGTAATCAAAGCAAAGTACTTTTTCCAATTATCCACCAATTTCTTGTAAGGCATCATTTTTTCATCCTTAGTATTATATTCATCATTAACTTGATTAATGACTAATTGAGAGTCCCCATAGACCTGTAATTCTGTGACATTCCATTCCA